>CAUYQU010050233.1:0-114660 GCA_963574635.1 Cheracebus regulus | reverse complement strand
CGGAGGGTAAGCCAGCACAACTCTGGGAAGCTTGAGTTGGGCATGTTGCATTAAAGTACCTTAGACCTTCGGAAGTTGTAAAGCTCTCAACAGGCTCTGGATAAATGCTTATCCAGCATAGAAACAATCATGAAATTAATGCGCTTCCTAGGATGGCTTATAAGCATGACTGTAACCACAGCTCTTACCTGTACCTTGAAAGCCTCTTCATCAGGAGGCAGTGGAGGAGGGAAGTTTCCAGAGGTAGATGGAAGGGCACTGGAATCATCTAGAGGTGGAGGTGGGGGTGGGAGAAAATCACCTACAGAAAAGAAGTACACACAGGAAGTGAATAAGGATGCAATGTTATAGTACTCTTAAGATATATTTGCTGGCATTTTGCTTCTTTATAATTGGCTTTGACACATAATTTTTTGTGTGTTGTATAGCAATTATTCCCCATCTTAGTTTAATTAGTAGACTTAATTAGTAGTCTTAACTTTCAGAACAAAGAGGACCAGATTTGATATTTAAAAATGGCATAAAAGCTAGTCTAGAGGAGTCAACATATTAAGCAAAGCAAAGAATGAGCTTGGGTGGGGATAGGGTTACTGAATTGTATCCACCTTGGTGCATGCCCTCAGTACATTTTCAATAAAATAGAGAAGGAAAAAAATGTATACACAACTAAAGATAATACAAGATGCAATTTATGAAGATGCATGAATACCCTCTGGAAATTAAGATAAAGTGGAAGGGCATGGAAGTCTCAGTGGATCACATAATTTTCCTGAAACACGATGTAGAGACCACATCCATCCTTGGCAGAAAGACAGGAGAATACAGGCATGGAGATCAGAAAGTTCCAGGCAAAGATAATAAAAAGCAAGTCATGACATACCAAAAACATGGGACCCAGGAATGTAAAATAATGCCAGTGGGTTATAAAAATTAGATATGTGATAAAATTAAGCTTTTTATGTGTGTTGCCCATCTGAAAAAGGGTTTGAATTTTATCATGCATGCAGCAGGGATCCACCAAGGATTTCTGAGAAAGGAACACGTGGTTACAATATGATTTAAACTAAAGACTAACTTAAAAGTCTGTGCAGGACAGATTAGGAGAAATGAATAAGAAACATCCAATTCAGAAATCTATACATAATCCAGGCAAGAAGTAATGAGACTTTGGGATACTGAGAAAAACCCTGAGAGAGTAGCACACTGCAGTGAGAGTTGTTGAGGGAGTGAATCTAATCTCTGTGATCTAAGTTACAAACATATATCCAAGAGCTTATGGTTCCTGGTATAAAACCTTTTTAAATAGTCTGCAAAAAATTGTATTGGGGAAACAGAAAGTTCTACCTTTTAACCTTTTCTCTATTTGTTCTTTTCCTATTAAAAATAATGTTTTTGATGTGTTGGAGAAGTGATCTTTTCTATTTACGGATGAGTAGCTTTTTCTTGCATTTCAGTTGCTCAACACTTAGTGGGGTAGAGCAGCAGTCTCCATCATTAAATGACTTGCTTTTGGATATTATCAAAACATCACAGTTTAAGCCTTCAGAAATAGAAGTCTAAGAGTGGAAGGGCGGGGGCACAGTAGAATGATTATGTGTAGGTTTCGTTGTTCTGATACACCTTTAAAATGGTTCAGTTGGCCTCTATTTGCCTTATAAATAACAGTCTTAGAATTGAAAGTGTAGCTAAGCCAAGAACTGTCAGGTCTAGCCCTAAGCCAAATTCAGACTACTAAGCAATCAAAAGCACTATCTCTAGAGTGCTCTGCTTACCAAACTCTCTCTATGCCAGGCAGTATGCTAAGATTTTCATACACTGCCACGGAATCGTACAACAATCCTCAGTGCTGATGGTTCTCAAACTTTAGAGTTCATCAACATCTCTGGAATGTCTTATTAAAATACAGATTTCCAGGTCCCAGATTCAGAGATTCTTATTCAGTATGTCTGGGGAGAAGTCCAATAATTTGCATTTCTAATAAGATCCTGGGTGATTGATGCCTTTGGGGCTGAGAGCACACTTTAATAACCACTGCATGTTATTAAAGGTTCAATAACTTACACATCATAAAGAATTTCCTATTTTTCTTTTTCTCTGTGTGCACAAATCCAGGGAAGTAATTTGTCCATATCTTTGTGGATTATAAATCTCGTAAACCTGTATTCATTCTATTCAGTAGTATTAAAAATTGGTTAAATATCAGAATCACCAAGGAAACACATTTAAAAATGCTGATGTCCAAATTCCAACTCACAGCAATTCAATCAGAATCTTGGGGATACATGACAGGGAGTCAGGAGGTCAGGCACCAGTACTCCTATAAAACCTAGGTGATTCTAATGTGCAGCCAGGATTGAGAAACTTTCATTTGGCCACAGACTGAATGAAAAAATATGTAATGCCTGTTAATTAAAAATAACTGTCAAGAATTCTTTACTGCCTTTAAAAGTCATGATGTATGAAAAGAATGCTCATAATGAGATCTTAGATGATGACACAAAAAAGGTTTAGGTTGCTGATTACCAACTCAAATTCACAGCCTAATTTCCAGTTCCAAATGTTCTATCTAAACCCATGCTGCATGAATCTGTTCTCTCATTGCTACAAAGAACTGCCTGATTATGGGCAATTTATAAAGAAAAGAGGTTTAATTGACTCACAGTTCTGCCGCCTTGACAGGAAGCATAGCTAGAGGGCCTCAGGAAACTTACAATCATGGTGAAAGGTGAAAGGGAAACAAGCACTTCTTACACAGCAGCAGGAGAGAGAGAGCATGAAGGGGGAACTGCCATACACCTTTAAACCACCAGATCTTGTGAGAACCCACTATTGCAAGAACAGCATGGGGTAACCTCCCCCGTGATCCAATCACCTCCCACCAATTCCCTCCCTTGACATGTGGGGATTACAATTTGAGATGAAATTTGGGTGGGGACACAGAGCTAAATCATATCACTATGTCTTCGTCATACTCATGTTATAAAAGGATTCCTGGGCCCCCTTTTATACTTCACAGATTCGGTTACATCATGGGAAAATTTCAGAGCATCAGAGAGTATCAGAACTGAACAAAATCTCGGAGATCATATTATCAAACAGAGGCTCTGGGTGATTGATAAGACTGGGTCTGAGACCACACTTTGAGAACCACAACATCTTACTCCTGCTTTGGATCCACAAGATTAGAAAGGTTCAATAAACTATGTTATAAAAAAGCTACATGAACAGTCCAAAATGTCCCAACAAATTAGTCTTAAAAAGTACAAATGTCTGTCCCTTCCAAATATATCCTTCTTTACTCTGTTTCTCTAATAGATCTTAGACATAGTGGGGCACAGGCTGATGAGTTTCCTGGGAGGGTCAAAAGGAACAAAAAAGAAAAGTAGAATGTTTTTGTTTTTTAAGAAACAACTTGAAAAGATGGACTCTATATTGAAAGCATGAAAAGGCAGATGATTAAAAGCCCTTGTGATAAGCGCATAATTATCTGCTTTATTTAGACCAATTATTAAGTCAGACCAAAGTTTTCAGTTCCTGAAGTTCAACCATGAAAGGATCCTTACTGCATTCCTTAGAGAGGAGCTCACGTTTTCATAAGACGTAGAGAAATGGGCAAATGTCTCGAAAACAGATACAAATATGATAAAAGAAGAAATGGATCCTTTGGAGAGAGGCATAAACTAACCGATATAGTTTCAGTGAAAAACTCCTAATAACTATCCTAAATCAGACTAAACGTATAAGAGAATTCTGCCTTCGAGCTCGTCATTTTAGTAGACAAGTAAACAAGGGAAAATGCCTCTAAGTTGTTGTGAAAATAAGTTCAGCTTTAGAGAGAAGGCAGAATTCTCATGTCTAAGAAAAATGAGAAAACGAAAAGAACTATATTTATATGAGTGGAAGAAGGGAGAAGGAGATCTTTTCCGTTCTAACAGATTTCTGAAAACAATGAAACAATGAAAGAGCATGGGAGTTTGATTCCTGGGTGGTGGCCCTTCTGCAGAAAAGCCCCTGGATCACATGAGCTGTAATACCTTCCAGCCAGCAGAGCTAAGCTGCAGACCTTCATATTAGGGCAGGCCCTGTCCTGTGCCTTATCTCCCAGATTCTGTGACCTACAGGGACATTGCAACTCACCTCCCAGACTCTGAGACGTATAGGCAAGCTTTAGGGGAAAAAAAAAAAAAAAAGCCATTTGGCAATTGGCAGTAATATATCAAATCTAAAATGGAAATGTTCAGTTTTAGAAATGGTCGAGTGGTTACAGACATGTGCTTTCAGACCTGGTCCCTCCATACTCCTCCACTCATCATCCAAATCCTACCTACATACAAAATATATTGATGCCTCAATTTTCATATAAAACCGTTTATTCAAAGTTACGTAGCTGGTGAAATACAGAGCAGGAAATGGATTCTCACTCTCTTGGAGAGATGCTGAGACGTCATCTTGCTTGATTTGCTCCATATGAAACCAAATCATTCAGCTAATATTCAGAAGGTTTTTGCTGTGTGCCGGAGGAAGCACCAAGAAGCAGTTAAACAAGGAGTTGGACAAATCAAGTATTCCATCTCTGATTCCCAAACACTACTTTCTGCCAATTTACTTCAGAAAACAGCCTGTTAGGCATATCGTTAACTCGAAAAGGGAATGAGGAAAAACTCCAGAGGACCTAGCTATGCATATTTTCTCAAGCTCTCCCTTTTAGTCTGCGGCACTGAGAAGCAGGGATGGTTAGCTGGGACCAGCTGAGCCACCCCTACTGTGGTGACCCTAGCACTTGCGGCAGTCAGATAGGAAAGGCATCCACCTTCGTGAAACAAAGGCCCCCATCAGAGAGTGAAGACAGCAAGAATTTACCTGCAAAGGAAGTAAATTACTAGTTGTGAGTAAAAAAACACATGGGAACCATCCAATTCTGACCGTCAACAAAGTTTGGATTCATTTACTGCTGTACAAAAAGAAAACAAAGAAAGCATCACTCTCTTCTTCATCTAAATACCCATATAAAAGCCACACACACATCCAGAGATTTAGATAGCAGCGCTTTTTACGCCTTCTATGCAGTTCTATCATAGCATCCGTAATACTTGATTGTATTTGTGTGTTATGATCACTCCCTCCCGGTTAGAACTGAAGCTTCTTACAAGTAGAGTCCACTCATGATTTCCCTTTATATACCCATCCCTAGTCACAGGTTTGGGCCAGAACATCCTGAATAACTGTAGGCTGAATGACTGGAAAATAAAAAGCCATTCAATTCCTAAATTGATGTTTTAAAAAATGATCTGGTGTCGGCCAGGTGCAGTGGCTCACACCTGTAATCCCAGCACTTTGGGAGGCCAAAGAGAGCAAATCACAAGGTCAGAAGTTCGAGACCAGCCTGGCCAGTATGATGAAACCCTGTGTCTATGAAAAATACAAAAATTAGTCAGATGTGGTGGAGCACGCCTGTAATCCTAGCTACTGAGGAGGCTGAGGCAGGAGAATCTCTTGAACTCAGGTGGTGGAGGTCGCAGTGAGATGAGACTGTACCACTGAACTCCAACCTGGGCAACAGAACAAAACTCTGTCTCCAAAAAAACACAAAACAAAAAACAAAAATCTCGCGTCTTTGACCAGTACTTCTTAAATGTCAGTGTTCCAATCATCAGGGAATCTAGATAAAATGCAAACTCTGATTCAGGCCCACACTGGGGCCTGAGATTCTGCATTTCCAACATGCTCTCAGGTGCTGCTGACACAGACATGGCTCTAGCTTCCTCTAGCTGGCAGTTATTGCTTCTCACACTTTGTTGAGGGGAGAATTTCTGGTTGTTGGAGGAAAATCTAAATATTAAGGTAATTTTAAAATCATGTAGATAGTCCTCAAATTAATCACATTTTAAATTATGAAGTCAAAAGAGATTGTGTTGGAATACACAGACACACAAGGTGAACAATTTTTAATCATGGTGAGCAAAGTGTAAGTCTCAAGTAAACACAGTTACTCATTTCCACTAATAGTAACTAGTGGCTGCGCATGTGGCTCATGTCTGTTACCCCAGTACTTAGGGAGCCCAAGGTGGGCAGATCATGTGGTCAGGAGTTCAAGACCAGCCTGGCCAACAGGGTGAAACCCCATCTCTAATAAAAATACAAAAATTAGCTGGGCGTGTTGGTGCTTGCCTGTAGTCCCAGCTACTCAGGAGGCTAAGGCAGAAGAATTGCTTGAACCGGGAGGCAGAGGTTGCAGCGAGCAGAGATCGAGCCACTGCATTCCAGCCTGGGTATCTCAAAAAAAAAAAAAAAAAAAAAATTGAAGGGAAAATAGTACAAAATCTTAAGCCCAAAAACTTAAAACACAAACCTCAGCTCTACCCTTTACTTCAGGCAAGGCAATTCTATAATTGCAGACTCAGTTTTCCTTACCTATGAAATGAGATAACCAGAGCTACTTCAAGCTGTGGATCAAAGCAGCTAAAACAGTAACTCTGAAACTTTTTTGACCACAACCTAGAGTAAAAAATACATTTTATATAATGAGGTACTGCTATCTAGATATGTATATGTACATGTATACTAGAAAAAAATATACTAGAACATTGAAATGTTCTATTTATTTTAAAAAAATATATATTGGCTGTGACACACTAAATTGACTGTGACCTAGAAATAGGTCTCAATTTACGTTTTGAGCATCACTTAGTTAAATTACATGCAAGTGACTTGTACAATGTCTACATTATACATGACAATTATTTCTTTTCCCTTATGTACAAGAGGGCAACTGAATCTAAACTTGATCACTCAGAGGAGAAGACCAAGCTCCCTAAGCAAGGTTTCTTAAAGAGAAAAATGAGTAAAACAAATGTAGCATCACTGATGATCTCCACAAGGCAATGGAATTATCCCACAGCTATAATGCACACCTCAGAGACTACAAGCAATTTATTATGAAACTAAATAACTGAAGACTTCACTTATAATTTCAACTTCAACTCCATGTTCAATTTGCATCAAAATATGTGTGCTACCAATAAAATTGCACCAGAAAACACCTTGAGTGAAATATTTTTAAATGAAGCATTCAAGGCTTAGGACAGCACATATGATGTTATCATTTGTTTAATAACATATATACATATACATATGTATTATCATAGATTATGTTTTAAGTAGAGTCCCAAAATATTGATAATGGCAAGTTGCTTCTATGAAGCTAAATTTTGCAACTGAGGAATGAAAGTGGAAGGGAAATACTCTCCACTATACAAATTCTTAACCTGTCATTATTTTACCCATTTATAATTTTAAAATAACACATATACACAAAACAGAAATTTTCAGTTACTGAAAATGTGTCATCTCCAAATGGTCAGTTATGTTTTAAAAACCAACAGGAAATGCATTATAGCAAAGGCCAATAAAAAAATTGAGGATTCATCCCATTTAATGCATCACTTCTCAGCCTTCTCAACCTATTTACAGTGCACTGGTTGGAACTCACAAAATGAAAGCAAATGCACTGATTTGCTCAACATGCTATTCTATTAGAGATGAAACCTTTCAAGTTCTTTTCCTGTCCCACGCTACTCTTCTCTCTGATAAGGAAGGGTTATTAATTTGACTGATGCGGCTACTACTGTAAAAGTCTCAGTTTTAGAAAGCAATACCCAGGAAATCTCCTTCTTAAACTTCCTGCTTCAGTCCTCTGAGCGTCTGGCTCCCAGGACAGACCACCTGGAATGTTGTCTGGAACGTTCTTCTTGACTCTGAAGCAAAGGATCAGAATGTCAAGCCATGTCTTCAGGAGCTACAGCTAATTGAGTATGTTGACTTCCAAGATACAGTGGTGTGAGGAAGACATGGGATAAAAATCCTACTAATTCCTAGAGCCAAAGCCTCTGTACATCTCAGTGGGATCACAGACCTCTGTCTCAGAGGGATAGCAAGCACTTATGGAGCTATTAATAAAGCAGCACCTGGATTCTCATTTTGCTCCCGTTTCTGCAGTGTGAAACTCCTTTGAGAACTCTCTGGGAGAAGTGATGATTATCAGGGCAAGGTTTGGCCATTCCATGTTCTCTGTTCCCCATCATCAAAAAGCACAATATATTTCCCTTCAATGACATATCTTCCTCTATATATAAGAATATATATGACCTTGACTTTAATTTTAATTTTACCTAGTTATCATGCTAGATATGCTTAAACTTCAGGATAACTTTAATTTTTTAGGTGTCATGCTAGATATCCTTCAACTTCAGGTTCTTATTATACATTAGAAAAATTAACTTTTCTATTTTTCTTCAATTTTTATTTTCTGCTATTTAACTAGAAAACAAATGATTAATTCTGAAAATACTTAATTTTCTAACAAATTAATTTAAAAGGAAGGACTAGGATTAAAAATATTGATGAAACACAGAATTGCTGGTGGTATAGGGAAACCAGCATTCTCACATGCTACTGCTACTAAACTGTTCTCAAGAAAATTTGGCAAGATGAATCAAAAGGCTTAAAGATACTTATAAACTTCAATTCAGCAATATCACTTTTAATAAATTATCCTACCAAAAAAGTAACTTAATATGCAGAGAAGCATGTTAAGAAATCTTCATCATGAAGCAATTTAATGCAAAAACTCAGAATGTTTATTAACCTAGAACTGGTTGAAAAATAAATTTCAATTGTACGACGGGAAATTGTGTGGTCACCAAAATGATGACGTTGATCTACATCTAACATCTATTTATTCATCGAGTGCCATCTGTATATCATACATTATTCTAGACCCTAGACAAAATAAAACAAACAAATAGAACAAACAAAGTGTGTTCCTCTACCCACCTGCATAGAACTTATACTCTAACAGGGGAAGAATGCTTAAAAAGTAAATAAAACATACTGAATATCAAATGGTGATAAGGAGTATAAAGAAATGTAGGGCAAGGAAGAGGGTTGGGACCACTAGGGTGGTAGTGGGTGTTGCAATTTAAAAAAAATAATAATTGAAAATGACCTCACCATGGTGATACTTGGGCAAGGATGTACATCTAGTAAGCAAGTAAGTATTGGCGTATCTGGGGGAAGAACATAAAAAAAACTGCTTCTCATATTTTATCATGTAAGAAACAAAGGAGGCTACAGAATAGTGCTTATAATATGGTCCCAATTTTATATAGGCCTGTATGTTAACAGAGGTTGTCGATAGCTCATGAGATGACAAGCACTGTTTTTAATTTTTTCTCCTTTTGGCTTAATTATTATACATTAAGTGAATTATAGGCACACATTTTTTAAAAAACCAAAAATAAGATACTTTAAAATGAATCGCAGAATCTACTCAAACTCAGAGTTTAATTTTAATGCATCATTATATGTACTCAAGCCAAAATTTAATGTCCCTGTCATCTTTCTAAATAACTTAGCTTGAAATGCTCTTTGAGATTCTCAAATTAAAAGCAAGAAGAATTATCTTTAAAGTAGATGACGTCTCCCTGATTTTAAATTGGACAGTTTCACTCCATATTTAGCTAATATAGAATATATCTGAGACTTTGAGTCCTCTTTTACAGTCACAAACAAGTGCCCTGTACAAATGTGAGACACCTCAGTGTATTACATGAGATACAAGCGTTCTATAATTCTCTGTCACACAGTGGTTTTCATTGGATAGATAACAAATTCAATTTATCAGTAGAAAACATTAAATTGATTTCAAATACTATGAAATCAGGAGACATCCTAGTCCTTCAAATTGTCTAGAACCGACTAGCACTTTTGAATCCACCAAGTGTCATTTGTCACAAAAACATAGTAATTGCTACCCAAACAACAAACCACACCATATATTTTTGACTTCCAAAGATAAGCATTCAAAATAAATAAGACAATTAGTTGAGCTTAATGCATCAGTCTTCTATCAGCTACTGAGATATCTTTAGCTCTAATGAGAAAAAGTAAAATTACCTCAGTTTAAAAATGAAATAAAAATCTAAAAATTCATGTGATGGACAGAAAATGAGGCAACATCCCAGAAAAACAACAACAAAATGTCTTAATTTACCACTAAAAACAAAGAAGCGGGCAAACAAATATCAGTGTGCTGACAGAATATTCCAAAAATATCCCTTTCCCTTAGGGTTGGGACATTACTCTGTGGTGACCACTGAGGCCAGAAGCTTACCACCCCTCCAAAGACAGCCAAGGTGCCTGAGGAAGCCTCGTTTCACAATAAAAACACTTTAAATAGGTCATTTAATTTATTTCATCAGTGCTGTCTTTGGCTAAAGAGGGAACCATCCTCATCTTCAATGACAACGCATTGTTCCTCCCTGTGGTAGCTCTATTACAACCACTATTCTGCTTGCTCTTAACTTAACTAAGTAACTATTGGTTTGCCCTACCAGACTAACAGCTCCTTGAGGGCAGACTCTGTTTTACAAGCCTCTATATAAAGCATATAGAACACATATGAGATACTCAGTAAATAGTAATATTATTGCTATAAATTATTAGTGGTACAAAACTACATACATTAAATTGAATATAACTCTGATAGAATGAACACATGAACTTTTCCCATGGTCAACTCTGCCACTTTTCAAATATTGACATAAGGTCAACACTGTACTACTATACCAGTAGGTCATAGGTCCTCCATGATACCAACAGCTATACAGTTAATAACCTGTCTTAAACCAGCCATCTAGTTAGGTTATTTGTTTGTTTCCACATTAACTTACTGAGGGTATGTCTTCAAAGTACAGGAACTGAGTCCCCACCCTTAAGTCACCACCTGGTTACGAGGGCACCCTAGCCTCCAGAAATGTTGCAATCATCTGTACTGCATCGATCTTCTGTAATAAAAGATCTGTTGATAAGTCTTAACAGTATATATGTATCACATATAGTATATAGAGACTTTTCAATCTTCTTTTTAATTCAATAAAAGAGAGATGGGGATAAAGAAAGAGCAGAGAAATGAAGGAACAGGAAAAATGCATGTCGGAGACAGAATTTCAAAATGCTTATGCTTGAGGTATTAAAACACATTTGACCTTTAACCAGGGGCATGCACTGGAATCTCCTGGGGCACTTTCTTCCACTACATACACCCAGACTTCACTCTAGAATTCTTAATTCAAAATCTTTGGGGTTGGGACCCAAACAATAACCTTGCAAAGCTTCTTCAATGATTCTGGTATATAGCCCTGGTTAAGAGTCATTGACCTCCTGGAAAAACAAAGACTGAACAACCCTCTGAAATTAAAGATGAGTAAGGTGACAAAACAATAAACTGCAATATATGATTCTGGATAGAATTCTAGACCAGAAAAGAGACATCACTAGGACAATCAATGAAATCTAAACAAGGTTTATGTATTTGCAGGAAGTACTATGTCAGTATTTACCTAGTTTTGGTAACTCTACTGTAGTTGTGTAAGATGGCAATACTTGGGGAAACTGAGTGATGACTAAATGAGTGCCCTTTATACTATCTTCAGTCTTTCTACAGGGGTCTCAAATTATTTCAGAATGAAAAGTCAAAATGTATTTCTCCTATTTTAAGGAAAAAGTAAGTCATTGAACTAGTCCAATAACTTTTTATATAGACGGATAAATTTTCCACCAGTGTGGTATAGAGAAACAGTCAAAGAGTGTAGAACCACATCAAGCAATCCACTGTGACCCCAAATAGCCTAACTCCTAGCTAAGCACACATTTACCATAGCACATGTCAGAGTTAATGTGAGAAACTGAGACTTCTTGGGAATGATAAAAAACACCACTGTACCTCTACAAATTCAACAGACTATGAAAAACAGAATAGGTTCTTACTATGTAGGAGACTTCGAATAGATGAGCAGGCACATGTAAAATATCTCCAACAAAATCCAGGCTGAATGCAGCATGGCTAGGCTGGTAATCCTACCTCGATGATCAGCAGCAATGAAACCCCATCAAACTTCCTTTTCCCCAGTGTTGGGGCCCATTCTCTTGCTTCGAGAGCATCCCTGAAGGCAAGGATGGCTACATGAGGCCAGGGGCCTTCTGTGATTTCTCCAGTACTCATCTTTTATGCACAAATGACTTCAAATTCTTCTCACTGAGAAATTCTTGTTACTATTTATATAAAATGATGCCAACCATTACTCACTCTCCTTCAACCCTGACATTTATTTCATCAAGTCTGAAGCTTAGCAAATGCATAAATGCTTTAAAAATAATCAAATAGAGACACTCATTTCATTTCAAGGTGGTTGTTTTTTGGCATGTATTTTTTTCTCCAAAGGAATACTGGAGCTGACAGGTACTTGCTCTAAAAATTTACTTCACCACCTGCTAGCTGAAATATTGCTTTCATGGATTTATATTGTATTAAAAGGTCACTGGCTGTTTAAGTCTTAAACAGTTTTAATCATTCTAAAAGTCTCTTAACAGTAAGAAAAGGAAGCTCAGAACAAACAGCAGCAGGGACTCTAATTAAAAGGGCCAATTCATCTAATTTTATTTGGGGTTAATTATTCAGGATTCACTCTTTGATGTGTAAGGAATAGCAATTAGTAATTTTAGTGATTTGAGAATCATTGGAGGTGTAATCAGTTAAAATGAGTGAGTGTTTACAACACAAGATGGTGAATTAGTCTCTCTCAGCTGGAGAACAGGAACATTAGGCTCCAAGAGATCAAGGCTAAGGATTTGAGACCCTAGTAATAACAGTCACTTCAAAATAAAACACATGTCAACAGTCACCTAACACTCTGTTTACTCTTGGCTGAGGCAAGGCACAGAAGCCTTACGAAACTGCCTTTATCTAGATCTTGATTTTTTGTTGCTGTCCCCAACCACTTCCCTGTATCTGGCTCTTGCCACCAAGATAACCATAAATGCATTACATTAAAAAAAAGCAACTCTAAATGAATACACGATTTGTAAGTAGCATAAACCCAAAATAATTGTGGTGCTCATTGATTTCACCTCAGAATTTCCGAATGCTGAATGAGCATCATCAAATGAACCTATAGCTCAAATCTGAATTTAGATAGGATAACGCACTGACCTGCTAATCTCCTTTTGTGTGCTCTGTTTTTCTATTTACTTCATCACAATTCTCCCAATCACAAAGGCTGCAAACACTTTTCCTTTGTCTTAACTACCCACTCTGAATACAAACAAGCTATATCAAATTATATCAAAATTTTCTAATTCACTTCCTGTTCTGCATCTCCATTACCACCAAAATAACTAATGCATAGTTACCTCATATTTAGACTAAAGAAATAGCCTAAATAGTCAACCTTCTTCCTAAGCTAGTTTTTCCAATGTATTTGATACAACTGTTGCCAGGTTAAAAATATCATGGCTCTCTTTGAATAGCCAAAGCAATCTTCAAAAAACGACCAAGCTGGAGGACACTCACTTCCTGATTTCACAGCTTATCACAAAGCTACTGTAATCAAAACAGTGTGGTCCTGGTGCAAGGACAGACATGGAGACAAATGGAATAGAATACAGAGCCCAGAAGTAAACTCTCTAATATAGAACCAGTTGATTTTATGGCAATTATGCTGAAGTTTTAGAGAATTGTGGTTTGAGAATATTGCAAGCTCGGTAAAAACATCTGTTCTGGGCCTCCTATTTGACAAGACCTCGTTCTGAAAAGGAGGAATTATCTAACTGGATGGGCCTCTTATGAGGCAATAGAGAGAAACTTGATAAGCTTTGTTGTCAAAGTTTGTCAACACACTCTGGAATGTACTGGTAAGTATGTATTCTTTGAGATTACTACTGCAAACAGCAGCACTGGACATTTTATATTTCAGAATGCTGACTTTTGCTAAGCCAAATACCCAGTAATCTGCCAGAATGCTTCCTCTGGCTTCCTGGACACCAAGACTTTGCTCACACCTCTGTCTCCATTAAGACTCTCCTCTCCACCATTTCTGCATATCTGAACCAAAGCTATTCTTGGAGGCCCATGTCACCAGCCCAGGTCACCCTGAACTGCTGTCCTTTGCCACCAGACAAAAGCATCTTCCCACCTTCAGCCCTCTATAGTAACTTTAGAGCACTTATCAAGGTAGAGTTTATGGAAAATCATGAGACATTTACCTGACTAAACTGTGTGCTCCTTGAGGGCAGACATCATGTATGAGTTATCTTTCTATCCCAAAAGCACCTCTTCCAATGCCTCACAGAGTTGAGATGGAAAAGATCTGGGAAAATATTTCCTGAGTGGGTATATGCAGGAATTTTTGACAACTACACCCATAAACCCTAGCACAATAAATTAGTCTTTAAAGGAAGATTGAGAAACTGAGTGGCTACCAATTTGAAAATGTGTGTGTATGTGGTTTATGTGTGCATACGTGTGTGTGTGTGTGCGTGTGTGTGTATGTGTGTGTGTGTGTGTGTGTGTGTGTGTGTGAGAGAGAGAGAGAGAGAGAGACAGAAGACAAGAGAGATTGAAAGACTGAAAGAAAGAGACTCAAACATCACCATGGGGATGATATCTGCAAAAGGAATACCCTTATCTCACTCAGAGCATCAGTTAGCTAATGTACATATATATATATATATATATATATATATATATATATATAGCCCTATGACATTAAAATGTATAAGTTTTTGTCCACTTGGAACCATTCACTAGATGTGTGTGAACTTAGGGAAATCATGAGACTTGAGCCTTGATATTTTTGTTTGTAAAATGAGAGCAACAGCACTTACCTTTTATACTGCCCATGGTTATGTAAACCAAGGTATTTAAATTTAAAAATACAATACCCTGCTTTTTCTTCAGATTGTATAAATATTTTGCCTTTTACTAAATTAAAAAATATCATTAAAACAATAATGACCTAAAAATATAAATTATTCTTTATGTTACTTACCCAGAAACACATTCTTCACAAGCATTTAGAAGCTCAAATATAAAACAGAGTTAAGTATTTATTGAATAGATGCTTTACTGTTAACATGGCTCTTAGCACACCAGGGTCCCAAAGAGTTAGGGGTAAAAGAAAGACAGGGAGTGAGAGGAAAGCATAAGACCATAACTAAAACAAGAGCAAAACAAAGTCCTAGCAGCCAAATAAACAAATATTGTGTTCTCCCTGGAATGTTTAAAAATCTTGGAAAGGAACTGCATAAGGAGCCTTGAGGCAGTACTGATTTGGCACATCAAGCCCTTGTGCAACTGATTAACCCGACATTTCCCTGGGTAGGGGAGTACTACTAGGTCATTTTTTTTTCTTTAATGAACAAACTGTTCTTGAACAATTTGCAAGACATAAACAAGCTATTGTAACATAGCAATCAAAGAGGGTAGGTTTGTCCCCAAAATCTGATGATATAACCAATTCAAAACAACCACCACCACCACAACCAGGCAGTCAAACAAAAGTATCCCAATTCCTTCTGCCTAGTTCTGGAGGGGCTCTTCCTTGCCCGCTTTGATGTATTAACACACAGTCCCACATCTGCAATGGTTAAGTCCCAGATCAATAGCAAAGTTTAAAAGACCTTCAAAATCTATTGGATGCTCTTCATCCAATAACTTAATGCTTTTTGAATTAGACTACAGAGTTCAAAATATAAAGGGTTCTCTTGAAAAACCAACTTTTGTATCTAAGGAAGGACTCCATTAAAAAGTCAATCCTTGTGTTTCATTCACTGTGCTTTCTTCACTTCCTCAGCTCAGTAGGTCATGTGATAGAAGACAGTCCCAAACTGCAAAATTTGGTGACGTATTCTGGCCAGAAGTTCAGGCACCTTGTTATTTTAGCAGACCAGGTCGGCCGGCCCAAAGACATAATTTAGCTGAGTGAGGAACTCGTTCCCTCTTCCTGCTTCATTTAGCCAGCTGCCTCAGAAGGCCTTTCATTCCGGAGTGTAAAGGATTTATTGCTCCCTTTTATTCCTCCAGCAGTAGTTCCAGTTCGCTGAGTTTCAAGTTCAGTGAGCTCAGCCTTGGCATTCAAGGATCTCCTTATGTCTCATCCTAAAGAGCATTTGTCCCAGGTCCATTTGCCAAGGACATGGTGGCAGTCCCCCTCCTAGCACTTGAGTCTGCAATATTATGCTTCTTATAAACAGACCCGTCCAATCACTTGAGTTCCTTCCTCAAATGTTAGTGGCACTTCCTTGGCTTAACTGACACCAATGGCGCAATTTTATAAACTCACAGAATAATCATATTAGACTGGAATTAGAACAGAATAAAGAGGTCCGCTAGTCTATAGGTCCACAAGCAACAGCCGAATAGCCAGATCCAGACCACCTCCTGTTTTTGTAAATAAACTTTTTTTTGGAACACAGCCAAGGTCATTCATGTACTTATTGTCTGTGGCTGTTTTTGCATTCCAGTGGCAGAAATGAGTAGTTATGACAAACACCATATGGCCAACAGAGACTAAAATATTTAGTTACCAGATTTACAGAAAAGTTTGCCAAACCTGATCTAGCCCATGGACTCACATTACAGATAAGAAAATTAAGGTTTAGGAGGGTTAAACAGGATGGAAATAAAATTGTCAATGCAAAATACCCAGGGCAGTGCCAGGCATATGGTGCATACATAGTGAGTAAACACCAGTGTGTTTGACAGGACATTTCATATTCTTTTAATATGGGAATGGACTAAAATGATTTTTTAAAGATAGCATTGTTACCCGTGAGGAGTTCATTGCCTAAAAAGGATAACAAGCATATACACAGAAAATTTTAACATGATATTGTATTTTTTTTCTGCTGTTACTGCAACAAAGTACCATGAGCTTGATTGTTTAGATGAACAGAAATGTATTTATCTTACAGTTCTACAAATCAGAAGTCCATCATGCGTATCAGTGAACTAGAATCCAGGCGTTTGTAGGGCTGCATTCCTTTCTGGAGTCTCTACAGAGAATCCTGGTCTTTTCCAGCTTCTCAAAACTGCTCCTCATTCTTTGGCTTGTGGCCCCCTCCTCCATCTTCAAAGCCAGCAAAGACAGGGTAAGTTTTTCTCATATCACATCACTCCAAAGACCTCCTCTGTCCTCTTCTTCCACTCCTAATCACGCTTGTGTTAGCCTTGGACGCATTCTTATATTCCAGGATAATCTTATCATCTTAGGTTAACGGTTAACAACTTTAGTTCCATGCATCATTAATTTCCCTGTGGCATGTACCCTGACATATTTGCATGTTCCAGAGATTAAGACATGGACGACTTCGAGCATTGTTGTGGTACCCAGCACAAAGCACCATAAGAAGGGAAGTCTGCACATAGTGCTAGGTTTGGAGGAGGAACATCAGTGCAAGGACGAGTAAAGACAAGAGCAAAAATTCTTGTATTCATGGGGCCTATTTCCAGAATTCCACATGATTTTCTAAGAATTTCTTTGTATTTCAGCATATTTTTTAAAATTTAAACATATTATTTAAGATACTTCTATTTTTTTATGTATTGTTCTATTGTTTTTATAACTATCATCTTGCTACCACATTAAAAAAAAAACTCTATTAGATATTAGGTTGAGGAATTTCAGGAAATCTCAATCCTGACAATTTTAGGATTGCAGCTAAACTAGTTTTATATTGTCCTCATAGGATTGCTTTCCTTAGGTCAATTTTATGGATAAGGAAACTGTCCCTCAAAATGATTAGGAGTCTGCCCAGAATCACACACACCAGAGCTAAAGCCTAAAGAAAATTGTTTTACCTATTTGAACCTTATCAACAGAATAAAAATTGTTACTGTAGAGTTTTTGCGATGATCTACATAGCAATGTCATAAAACCAGGGAGGAGATGATAAAATCCATCATATTGAGAAAAATGAATGTTATGATTAGCAAACAGGTGGAACTTTACACAGCATATATATATTCTGACATGATAGAAACCATTTTTTTCAAGTATATTTAGCTCTTCAGACAAAAATATAACTGAGACTGAAAGACATAAAAATATGAGCCTCTACTGTCATTATGATATAGAAAGAAAACTTACAAGTTTATTTAGGGAAAAAATGAAGAGTTTCAAAGCGCTATGTTAACAAAGGTATTATCAATAGGTATTTATAAGCCCTGAGGCTTAAGAGTAAAAATTAAAACAGAAATTACCTGATTTGAGGATGTAAGAGTGCCAAATAACTGGAAGTATTCAAGTAGAGGCAAGAAGACCAATTGACATGAATATTATAAAGAAAATACAAGCTTTATTAATCCAAGGAAACTGCTTAATAGCCCTTTCGACACCGATGGTTTATGATTCTATGACTCAAAGGGCAAAGGCCAATTAATGGCAACAAGAGACTAAGGCTTCCTTTAATGGGGATAGCCAGAAGACTACTACTGATGCCACAAGATGGCAGTTAGCCTAACTGTAAATAGGCACTTACCATGCATACTACTTAAAAATAACTCTCTAGGCAAGATCAGACAAAAGGCAACTGGTAATGTGGACAGTACCAATGAATAACCCTGACTCTGCTATCTCACTGCCATGTTGAAAATGAAGCTTTTAACATTCAGAAATGCCCATAAAGGTATATTCTACTGAACTACTGAGCCACAATTTTCCATACAACAAATGAGTAGTCACCACGCAGTCTAAATGGGGGTACCTAGGATTTTGATCCTTGCAAATCTTGTCCCCTCCTCCTGCCCTGCCAGGAATCCCTAAACCTTCTTCATGGAAATAGCCTATCCTCTTTGACTTAATGGCTAGTTCAAGGTCTGGTAGAAAGGCTTGAAAACATATGAGAATTTTCTGAGTTGGCCCTTGATAACTGAGATGAGGTGGTAAAACAACGTTTCTTAAATTAAGGTGTACACATTTCCAGACTTTACAATGAAAACCAAGTAAAATACCAAATTACCAAGACGGAAAGTTCCCACCATAAAAAACAAGAGCTACCCAGAAGAGAAAAACAAGACACCCAGTCACAGGAGCTACAAGGCCTCCTATTAAGAGTAAATATACACACATTCCCACGCAGAACTTTTTTCCTTCTGAATAGAGCTAAAGATGCAGGAAATAGTTTGATAAAGACATTCTATTACTTAGACAAAACTGAACTAGATTATCTGTTTGTTTATTAGATTGTGGCTTTAGACACATTGTTCAACACTAAGAGCTCTTGACATGAGCCGACACATACATTCTTTGGAATGAAGGCTTTTGTGAGAATATTTTATGGTACTTAAACTCCTGAAAAGACTTGTGAAAGCAGTCACACCAGAGGATTAAGCCCAGTGTTTGGGGTCACCACATCAGGAGGGTCCAATTCACTTCACACAGCCTTAACTAGGACATGTGAGCTTTCTTGGACATAACACCAGATAGTTCCAACTTACTCACTGCAGAATTTCTCATATTAACCCTCACCCACTCATCATAGTTACAAACCAGACACCAGATCCTGGGTGCCAATAGATGAAAATAAAAGAGAGTACTCCAGAAATGGAATTCAACAAGGTTTCATTTATATCTGTTGCTAAAGGGGAAAGTATACTCCTGATTTTATTTTGATTTAAATTTCTGTCAGGGCCATTCATAAAATAATAAATTCCCAGAGGATATCACACCATGTCCTCTGAATTTCACATCATCCTATTATTCTAATTGGATAAAAAGATCATGGTATACCATTCAGTTCTAGTTTGTTTTGTGTGTATACTTTTGGGTTTGGGCCTTCCCCACCCCCACACCCCACCATAGTAAGGGTTTTTCAGCTTCAAGTTGGGTCTGAAATTAGATTGGTATATGGAATTCAGAGTCTCACCTTAGGCTTCCCTAACATTTAAGGGACTCAGAATAGAGGTTCATCCCAAACCAACAGGGATATGAGAAGACCACATGTTTATAAAAACATAACTTCTAACAATTCATTCAAATACCTGCAGCCTTTATTTCCCTGATATTTAAGGTGTTGTGTTATAGAGTGCCTTATAATCCTCTGAGTTATGAAATAGGTTGAATAAGTATTGATCCATCCTTGTAGTCAATGATATATCTAAAATTATTTAATTTTAATTAATGTAGATTTAAATTCAACTTCAAATGGTCACATGGGGCTAGCAGCTACCATATTATGCCTTGCAAATTTAGTCATACTATACCGAATGGTTCACTTCACTCCCTAACCCCTCCAAAAAAATTTTTGCCATAAAAGAAATTTAACTTACATGTTTTCTTCAAGATTTCAATAACAAATAACTTAAAACCTATTAAGCACTGTAGACTAAAAGACAGAAATATCAACACATACCTGCTTTTTCATTTATCTAAATAAAACAATAATAGCTTTGGGGAAGGAAATTATGTTTTATTTTCTTTCAAAACTCCAAATCCAATACTGTGTTGAATCCACTTACAAATGAAGAACTGTGATTAGGGCACACTTCAGTTTTTTTAGTATGAACTGGCATAATGTAAAGTAAAAAGCAACACAGAAATCCTAGGTGCCAGTGCTGGCTCTGCCGTGAATGCCTCGTATGAATGTTACGAGGACCAACTACATAAAGCCTGCAAGGGTTTCTCAGGATATCCTAGTACAGAACAGACAATGAACAAAAGCTGGTTAAATGACTGTTCTCTGCCTTGACAAAAGCAAATTAACAAAAAAGCTGGATAACTAGTATAATTTCTACTCAAGTCTTATCCTAGCATGACTAGCTATCACACTGCTCATGGTCTCTGTCACAGAGAAAAAAAATCTAAGAAAATTAAGTTTATTGATGTTATGCAGCATTGGACTCTTGCAAGTCCTCTGTCTTTTTGAAGATATTGCAAAGATGGCTATGAAAATCTAAATGAAAACTGGAGTGGAAGTTACTGCACAGGATTAAGATTACATTGATGAAGAAAACCTGCATGCATATATAATTGCCAAATACACTGTAGCACTATAGGAGGCCTAGATTAATTACTCGAGCATCAGCCTGAGGCCAGTAGTTAAAGATCAGCCTTTAACACAGCAAGACCCCATCTCTGAACTTTTTTTTTTTACTTAGTCAGGCATGATGGCACACACCTGTAGTCCTAGTTACTCTGGAGGCTGAGACATGAGGATCACTTGAGCTCAAGAGTTCAAGGTTAGAGTGAGCTATGATTGTGCCACTCACTCCTATATGGGCGACCCAGTGAGATCCTATATCTAACACACACACACACACACACACACACACACACACACACACACACACACTCATACACAAACAGTAAAAGAGATACCACAAATTAATGAGTAAAGGAAAGATTATTTGTTTTTGTTTTTGGAGACGGAATCTCTCTCTGTCGCCTAGACTGGAGTGCAATGGCGCAATCTCAGCTCACTGCAGGCTTTGCCTCCAGGTTCAAGCAATTCTCCTACCTCAGCCTTTCAAGTAACTGGAATTATAGGGACTTGTCACCACCCCTGGCTAATTTTGTATTTTTAATAAAGACAGGGTTTCACTATGTTGGCCAGGCTGGTCATAAACTCCTGGCCTCAGGTGATCTGCCTGCCTTGGCCTCCCAACGTGCTGACATTACAGGTGTGGGCCACCATGCTCAGCTAGGAAAGATTATTTATTAAATGGAATTGGAAAAATAGGTAAATTATTTAAAAATCAATACAGATCCTCACCTTTAACCAAAATTAGTTCCAGTTTGATTAAACCTTGAATAATTTAAAAAACAAATTGAAGCTAATATATGCTTCTAAGTTGGAATGAAATTAAAAATAAACACCCAAAAAAGTAACACACAAACACACACACACATACACACACATACATATGAAGCTCATATAAATTGGCTAAATTTATGTGAGCCATTTGGTGTGTTATGAGGAAGACAGCACACATGTACATGTATATATAAAGCTCATATAAATTGACAAAATATGCTAATGCAATAATATACAATTGATTTAACATGTTTTTTAAAATGGACAATTGAGAGGCAGTAAAGTATCAGGCTGAAGAGTTATCACATTTTGAGTCAACTCCAAATGTGATACTAATTAGCTTCACTTCAATGGGCATATTAATTTGTATCTCTATTTTTCAGTTTTCTCATCTTAAAAATGAGAAATAATAATAATATCTATTTTAAAAGTTAGTTTTAAAAAAAGAAGAGGTAATTCTTAAGGAGAATTCAGCACAGTGACTGACTACATGTACCAAATGTATAACTAGTTTGCAAATATGTGAAAAACAAAATGATGCCCCATTAATAATTCAAGAAAAGCCATTCTCATAAAATTGACATTTTTTAAAAAAAATCATAAGCATATGGCCAGACAGGCACTATTATCTATTATGAATGCAAGTATAATTTGCTAAATTTTGGATTAAAATTTGGTAAATATAAAATTTTAAAACTTCATTGTACCATTATTTGATGAAATAATTCCACATATGGAAATCAATCTGAAATACTGTGAGAAATAAGAGTGAAGAAATGGGTGTGGAGGGGATAGGGAACCTACAAGCCCAAAGATTTTAACAGAGAAAAACTGAAAACAGCCTAAATTTTCCAATGTTAAAATATCAAAATTTCCTTAAAACCACATTTAGATGTTGCCTATAATAAATTGTAAGCCTAGGCATATATAAAAATCTGTGGGCAATAAAAAGAGAGCTATTTAAGCTTAAGTCAAAAAATGAAAACCAACATCAAAAATACTTGATAAATGCTGTATGGCTCCTTTTACATACGATACAAAAAGAAGCAAAACTCATATATGCTGTGAGAAATCACAATGTTCGTTTTCTTGGGGAGATGAGGTAGTCTGCGGGACTACTGAGGTTCTACTTCTCAATCTGGATGTTTTTTACACAAAAATGCACAATTTGGAAAAGTTACTGAGCATATCACTTATGATATGTGCATTTTATACATAGATTTTATAAAATGTTAAAAATTACTTTAAAGAACCATATCAATATATTCATTATTGAGTGATGAGGGCATGGCTTATATTTTCTTTGATCAAAAGTTCTATATTACCTTAGCAATTTTATTTTTTAAAAGACTATGGGAAGTAAGATGTCTAGCCAGACAACAAACAAGTCTTTGGGTTGGAGGGGAAAGTCACCCAGTTAAACCACAAACTGACTCTTGTACATCTTGATATCTTTAAGAGTCACTAGTCTAAGGCTCGAAAATCCTCCAACAGGAAGGAGCTCACCCTTTCCCAGTGTAGCCTATTCTACCTTCAGATCACTTTGTCAGAAACTCTTTTTCTATACTGAATGAAAATCTGCCTCTGTGTAAGTGCTGTATTCTGGCTTATTTCTATCCTCTGGAGTCCTCTAAGTCTTACTCTAGGATCCCTGATTATCATGTTCTTAAAGTCAACTTCCAATCTTTTTCAACAAGTCCGCCTAAGACATAGTCCAGCACTCTCTCAGTCTTAGCTGGTCTTCCCCAGATGACAGTAGAATAACCGAATTGAATACTAAGTCCACGAGTTGAAGTCTGGCTGGAGACAGTAAACTTAGACATGAGGCTAACTCCACTCCATTAATAGACACACCCTGCTCTATATTACTAATTCATATCAAGTTTATCCAAGAAAGCTACCACTAATTATGCAATTTCACACATCCTGATCATGTTAACTATGTTCCTAGTGTTCCACGCTTTACCATGCTATTTCAAAATAAAAACCTAATGTGAAGAACGTAGCCTATACATATACCTTCAGAAACTAAGAACACGGTTTCCTGAAATTATACCATGTTTTAAAAGTAATAAAGCAGAAGCTGGAGCTCTACTACCCTGCACAAGGAATAAAATCAATGCTGATAACAGCCACAAAAGAGTAAAGAGAATTTTGTTCGAACAGTAACTGGCCCTGGAACCAGTCAAGTTTTCTGCAAGGGACAAAGCCTGATTTTCAACCTCTCCAGGATGAAATATTTAATACAAGGTAAGTCATTTAAAGTCTTAAAAGGCCACAGCAGAGAGAATACTTATCTTGTTCAATCTCTTTGAGTAGGCTGGATGAAATAGAATCAAAAGTAGAGGTTCCATTCTCAAGGGCACACAGATAATTTATGAGAAGACCTCTGCAACAGTCTTGATATCTACACTCCAATTGCAGCAAGTTTATGTTTATGGATCAATTCAGACTCAAAAATAGGAAAGCTGACATGTCCAAGAAAGCTGATGTTAGTAATGATGAGTAGAAAGATGTCTGTCAATCAATAAGGCTATCGATTTTTCCAAAAATTTTTATCATAAAGTGAACAAAACGACAGATAAAATTTTAACATAATTGACTAATTTGCACATTGTGCAAGAAATTATTTCATCAAACTGCTGCTATGAAATTGTCAACCATGTTTTCAACAGTATTTCTTCGAAGGCAGATATTTCCAATTTTAAGCAAAAGATGCATGAACATAAGAAACATGAGAAATTGACTAAGACAACACATGAACATATAACCACAGCATTCTCCTGATCTCAGAACAAAAAACCCAACATGAATAACCAACATATATTGCTAAAAGGAAAGTAAGTATTCCCTTAATCTAATTCTATTGATAATAATCAGATATTGGGGTTCAGAAGTAGGTTTGGTGTTGAGTTTTGTCTTTCCCAACTCTTTGAGTGTAAGCCCCCAAGACAATGAATTCAAAGAATTTCCTTTATAGTTTTCATTTTAAAAAGTAAAACAATATGTAGATAATATTTGGGAAAGTAGGAGTATTAATAAAACAAGGGTCTTGGAAAAGTCAATACTAAAAAGGAAATAGGTACTTTGAACAATGGGAATCAGAAACTGCTATGTAAATTCTTCTCACTACCTCTATTAATGAACTGTTGTGAGACATGCTGGTTTACGAGGCATTTGTGAAGATGTGCTGTGATACCAAGAACTCAGCTGCTCTTGTCAGGAAGCTGTGGACAGCTTGGTAATGTATCTCTCTCTATGTGCCCTCCCTCCTCTTATGTCTTACTTTTCTTTTTTCCTTTCTCCTGTTTTGCTGGGTGTGTTCATTCAAATTAAGCACATAAATTGTTACCCCAGGCTCCCTTTTCTAGATAATCTAGTCAAACACAAACATCTACTATGCTTGGTATACAAAGAGCCCCCTCCTTAGATTTGGGGAATGGCAGAAATCTCTGTAATGAAGTATTAGCTGTAATAAACTTGGGCTTATTTCAGTAACTCCACTTACAGTATTTTTTAAATTAAAACCACAACTCTTCTATAAATAGAATAGTAAATGATATTCTAGCTAATTTAAGAATGCCACTTATTTGGGCTTCAGCACAAAAAAATTACAAATGTAATCTAGTTTATCTGACTTGTTAACTATAGTAATCAGATCAACCTGGGGTCTTTCCAAACCATGGAAGCCACCTAGAGTTTAAACCCTTACCCAATAACGTTCTCACATCATGCCCCAAACCAATCCTACTTCCAGACAAAAAAAAAAAAAAAAAAAGAAATAAAAGAAATTGGTCACACACACACACACTGCATTCTTTAATCTCCTTTTCCATAAAATAGTAGCCATTCCTATACTCATGCAAAAGTCACAAGATCAATAAATATCTTGCAAAAGAGCTCTCCTGTTATTTATGATTGAGAGATGTTTTAGACATACCTACTAAAGATGAAAATTTATACAAGTGACTAACTGACATAATATCTGAGATTATCTTCAAAATAATCCAGGGTGAGGGAAAGGAACAGGTATATAGGTGAAACAAGAATGGCCATCAGTCAATTATTGTCGAAGCTGGATCATACATTCCTGGGGGTATATTATAGTAATCTCATCCCTTTGTGTATGTTTAGAAATTTCCATAAAAAACTGTTTAAAAATTTAAAAGCATACATTTTTAAAAATTACAGTAGTAACCTCCACTACCCTAAGGCTAAGAAACATAATGCATCTCAACCATGTTCACTTCTTTTATTGGTTAAAATACACTATGCTCATCTAGTTTTATAAAAATGTAGACAACTCTTCAAAATCAAGAAAAAGTCCATCTTCAAGTGAGTCTCCGCTAATATTTAATATTTCATGTGGGTCAAAAGTGCCTGAAATCCCTGCTGAATCTTTTATGCATATACACAATTTAGGCCATATCCAAGTTCTCCTTCAATTATCTCTTCAGAAACTGAAAAATGTGCCTAGTGGATGCAAAACTAATAGTACCCCTGTGGTTCATATTTGCTGCAAACTGTTGGCACTGGAAATCTAACTTGTGAATGCCTGAGGTAACTGTGCAAGTACAATATTTGAATGTGCCTAAGGAAATGAACTAAAAATACAGTATCTGCTGCTCCATATATCAGTTCATAGTTTAGTACCAATATGTTGCACTTTACTATCATTAATAATGCCATTATTATTTGTATAGCATCAATCCCATGACCTCAAAGGCTAAGGAGAACATTACCCAGATTTTAACTCTTAAATCATACCCCTAAGGAGTGGAAGTGTTGGGAGAACTGATGCTTAAACAACAGGATTCCAAACGTGAGAGCATTTCATGGCCTTAGACCGATGAGAGTGAAGAGCTAGTACTCCACTCCTGGGAGGGAGATGCTTTCTAGACAAATTCTAATTTTAATGGATTTCCCTTTCTTTCAAAAGCAAGATGTAACTGGAATTAGATTGGAACCCAGATGTCCCAGTATCTCAATAAGGTTTTTTTTTTCTTCTCTAGGAAACTCTGGAAAATTACATTATTTAAATGTACATCAAGACAGTGAGTTTACAAAGGGGAAGTTATATAGTAGGAAAAAATCCTAATGTCATAACACCTAACTCACACATTTCTGAAATGTCTCCTTTGCCAGATCTCCCTGGGATGGCACTGTCCAGGGTCAATGTGAAGACTTCAGTGCATTCTAAGAAACTCTGCTCCGTTTTTTACAGGATCAAATTCTGGGGATGTTTTCACTACTCTATCTATCCATGTGCATTCTTAAACTAAATTCTTTCTAATTATTTTCAAAAGATTATCTTCCAGATGCAAAATTCTGTGCTCTTTCATAAATTTCTGCTTTGGATACCAAATGATAGTCATGGAGTTTCTGAAGAGTTCATGTCACTATCAAAGCTACCTAATTTCTACAAGAGATGACATCAGCTCTGGCTAGTTACCTCCTACCCTTTCCTCAAAAGACTCAGGAGCTAAGTGACTGCCACAGCCTCAATATAGCAATCTTAAAAGTAATTATAGACTATTATCCTGTCACTCCATGCATTTTTCTTCCTTGCACTCTTAGAGTGGAGCTCCTTTTCTTATAAATCGACAGGCATTTCTTAATGCCTCAGCTCCATTTGTTTAGCTGGCTTATTTGCTCGAGGTGCTCACATTCTTCTTAAACTCAGAAGCCTAGGTTGACTCTGCCATCAGTGGCAAAAAGAAACACAATTCTTCGTGGAAATATTTTCACACTTTAAGGCATACCTACACTTACCAATCCTCACTTGACTCTCCTACCCCAAGCCCCATTCAGAATTAACTAATTCCCCAAGTCCAGCCAAAAGGCATTTCCTCCACTAAGCCTCTGCTGATTTCTTTATCAAATGATTTGTTCATCACATCAGTAACATACCTGTGTCTCTTTGATAGCATTATCTCTTTCTTACAATCACATCTACTTAATTGTGAGGTCCCTGTTGATGTAAACTGTTGTATCCCCATAGCTCCTTCTCATACATTTTAAACCATGACTAGAATAACTATTGTACTTAGACTGAGATCTAACAAGCACATATGCATGTACACATATGCACAGCTGAGAAGTTCCCCCCAATAATACTTATAAATAGAACAGGGTTTCTAACATAGTGTCAATAAAGGCCAAATGAGACCAGCCCCATTGGCTCACACCTATAATCCTAGTGGTTGGGGAGGCGAAGGTAAAGAAACATTTGAGCCCAGTGCCAACATAAGCAATATAGCAAGACCTCATCTCTACAAAAAAATAAAAACAATTAGGCAGGCGTGGCGGGCACACCTATAGTCCCAGCTGCTCGAGAAGCTGAGGCTAGAGGACTGTTTAAGGCCAGGAGTTTGAGGCTGCAGTGAGATATGATTGTACCACACTGCACTCCTGCCTGAGTGATAGCAAGACCCCGCCTCTAAAAACTAAAATAAACAAAATAAATAAAATTTAAATGCCAAGTGAATGAATGAGCCGTGAACAAAAATAGATTTACTTGTTTACAACCACATCTGATAATTACAGTTCTCTTTGTTCCCTAATTAAAAAAACAAACAAACAAACAAACCCTCTGCATAATATGCTCTTTACAGGTTAAGTACTGAGAGCTGGTTTTACCATATCCAGAATAGGTCACATTCATTTTTTGCCCAAAAATATTCACCAAAATTGCCCTTCTTATTCTTCATCAGTATATTATGATAAAGAGTTCATTTAAAAATCAAGTACCCATACCTACTGTTTTCAATCACAGTCTATGTTTCGCAGAGAGCTAGTGATTGATAAAATAGCACTGACTCAAATGTCACACATGGTATCAGTTACTTTGCCAATCAAGGAAATTAAGGATATGACTACACTTCTTCTGAGTGTTCTTTATTCATTCCAAACATTAATTAAACCCTATTATCAGGGATGTGTAAAACCCAGACTTCAGCTTAAAAAAAAATCACATTCTCCGGGGTGTGTGCAGATTCTATTTTACATGAACCTTTCAGTAATCTTTTCTGGGAATCGAAGGCAGTAAATCTGGTCATTACCTTCTTTTTTTTTTTTATCCTTGTTGGTGCATTATAGGTTAGCACTTTGCTAGTCCCCAGATGTTACTATTAATAATAGTCTTGAGATTTCATCAGGCTCTCAACTGAAAATTTGGCCTGTCAACTGTCCAGAAACCATGCAACTTGACAAAACAGTACCTACGTTTTCTATTAAACTATCTCCCACTCTAATGGGCCCTAGAACTATGCTTCTATTCTAACTCAGATCTTGTAAAGACAAACATAAAAGCACATATTAACAATGTCTGTCGTCTTACTGGTATAAAGGATACTTCTCCAAATGCTCACTAAGCTAAATTGGTTTTCCAATAACATTGTGAACACCTTCTAGAACTTTAGATAAGCAGGTAGCTTGATATGGTTTATTCTAGTCATAGATCCGTGTCCCTACCCAAATCTCATCTTGAATTGCACTCTCATAATTTCCAAGTGTTGTGGGAGAGATCCCATGGGAGATAATTTGAGTCATGGGGGCGGTTTCCCCCATGCTGTTCTCATGGTAGTGAATACATTTCATGAGATCTGATGGGTTTACAAGGGATTTCTGCTTTTGCTTCTTCCTCATTTTTTCTTGCTGCCACCGTGTAAGAAGTGCCTTTCACCTCCCGCCATGATTCTGAGGCCTCCCCAGCCATGTGGAACTGTAAGTCCAATTAAATCTCTTTTTTTCCAAGTATGTCTTTATCAGCCGCATGAAAATGGGCTAATACACAGATCATCCTTGCATATAATGCATAAAACTGAAGTTGTTTTCCAATACCTCAAATTATAATTTTATGTCTGAATTCTCCCCAAGTAGGAAAGATTTAGCATTCAGTTTATCTCAAATAGTAAATTTAAAGTTTACACAGAAAAATCCTTTAAAATATCCAAATCCTAAAACCTATAGAAATGAGATATGTTGGTTTTCCGTGGATGAAAGTTACTGAGGAATATCATAGACCACACTTCTCAAATGCCATCAACCAAGAAAGCCTGTAGCTTCGGGCTTATGTTGTCAGCTCCCACTCAGCTACAGCACTGCGTAGCAGTTACAAGCATAGGCTGTGATGCCACACTGCCTAAGCTGGTGTGCTGGCTGTCACCTGCCAGCCGCATAACCTTGGACAAGTTACATAATCTTCCCATGCCTCACTTCCTCATATCTAAAGTGGGAATAGTAACTGTACCTACCTTAGAGAAATTTTATGGCAGTCAAATTAAATAAATGCAAAATATGTAACACAGTGCTTAGAATATGCTAAAGATACAAAAACATTATACATTATTCAGGCACCCTGCCTTCAATCATACTACATACCATAGAGATATATGGAATGAGAAGAATATAATATGATAAAAAGAGTATGGCATTTTAGGTTAAAATGTGGGTTAGAATCTCCACAGTTCTACATGCTATATTTGTGGCCCAGAGTTGTTTAAACAAAGTCCCATCTCCTTATCTGTAGAATGCGAAGAAGCGTAACAGAAGTACCCACAAAATGTAACAGAAAGTCGGAAGAAACCAAAATAACTTTCAGCTAAAGATTCAGGGGAGGCTTAATAGGGAAGGCACTATTTTGATAAATACTATAGAATAGATTTGTGGAAGTAGAAATATTTAAAGTGTATTCTAGACTGAGAGAACCATTCAAGCAAAGACATAGAGGAAGGAAAGCATGGTGTGTCTTCAGAGAATTAGCAAATGGTCTAATCTGGCCAGCAAAGAGCTTATAAAGAGAAGCAACTGGTGCTGAAATGAGACAAGCAGATCCCCGTCAGCAAGGGATCAGAGTTTCCTGGCTGGATTAGGACTTATTCCCACAGGCATTGTGATCACAAGATTGTTACTGTCCATGAATGGGATCAGGCTGTTATCATATAAAGAGCTGAGCACAAGGTGAAGAATGTTTAGAAACCTCAGGTCTACACTCCAGCCTGGGTGATCAGAGTGAGATCCTATCTCAAACAAACAAAAAAGCCCCAGTCCTAGAGCTAAGGGCTTCCAGAGTCCATTAAGCATCTAGCCTGAAGACCTGGAATCAAGGGGGCATGATGCCATGGTTGGCAAAGATGGGGGAGTAGAAAGAGTATGCATCCCGAAACCTAAGGAAGAAAGAAAGAGTCAAAGAAAAATGACATGGGCAGGAAGTATCATAACATGCAGGATAAAGACCAAGAAATAAAGCCAAAGAACCCAGGAGAGGTTGGTCCACCTAAGAAGGAATCTCAAACAAACAGCTACAATCTACAGTCTGCAGGCTATTTCATGCCAGTAAGAACCACGCTCATGTATAACCATGTGGGCTGACAACTTAAGAGGTGGATCTGGAATTTAGAATAAAGAAAGAAACAGCATCAGGGCTAAACAGATATTAAAAAGAAATATAAAAGATTTAAAGAGGGAATACAATAAGACAAAACAAAGGTTCTTCACAGGATACAGAATAACTGCATCAAAACAAGACAAGAAGGAACCAGGCTGTAGTCTCAGCCATGATGTGAACTATTTGCTCTATAAGATATGGCCGCTTCATTCCTCAAAAATTAAGTAGAAGTTGGTAAACAAGTAACCCCTCCACACCAGTCATTCTTCTCTCAAGACTTTAAGGTTAGGGGGCAGAAGTACTGAACGGAAAGCATTGAGTTCTAAGGTCTGGAAGCCAGGAGTAGAGGAAATTGTCCTAGGACCTTCCTATTTGTCATTTTTCCTTTTAAATACATGTCACTTAAATGAGAAGACGACTCTATCATCCCTCAACAACAACAGCAACAATAAAAAAATTCTTAAGGCATTGTTAAGCATCTTAGTTGACAATACTGAATGAGCAAACAATAGCCTGATTTGTCATGTAGCCAGTGAGGCATTTCTGGGGAAAAAGGAAACAAGAGAAGGTAGGGGTCAGTTGGCCAGAAAACATGCTCAGAGCCCACATGCTAGCAGTTGTTAAGGTAATTCTTCACAGACTATCTGCCCTTGAACAACAAACACGTAATATAATGCTCAGCTAGTGAAAGAGAAGGATATGGAGGAATATTCACTGGTAACAGTAAGGAAACCCAACTAATGTTAACAATCCATTTCTTCTTGATGTGAAGACTAAAAAATGTTATGCTTAGTTCTACTGGCCCCTCCTGAAGAGGGTGTCAGAAAAACTGTAGCACCTTCAGAGAAAGGCAAACAGAAGTTTAAAAGAATCTGAAACCAGATTGTAAGTATGGCCATTTCTCTTTGAAAAAAAACAAACCAAGGGAGATGAATGTACAGTAGACTTAGCCCCTTATTTTTTTCACCCGCATCTTATACATCTCCTAGTGTTCTGTCTTGTTCATTGACATATCCCAGACCATAGTAAGCACTCAATAAAAAATATGTTGAATAAATGAATAAAATCCCTCAAAACAACTCTGGTTTCACTGTCCCTTGAAGATGTCTCATTCCCTCTTGCTTCTGGATCCCTGCACACATTATTCTCTCTGTCTGAATATTCCTCTGACCACTTGACCTTATTCTCTAAATTTTCTGTCTTATAGCATCCTCAAAAGACTCTTGCGTCAAATAAGCATAAACAGATCCTCTACCCCTATTATAACCAGAGTTCTTCTCCTTTCCCTTCATAGCACTCATGATGGTTTATAATTAAATGTTTGCTTGAGTATTTTGATTAATGCCCATCCCCCAGACTAACAGTTCCAAAGGAACCAAAGGCCATGACTACTTCATTCACAATTTTGTTCCCAAGTACCTACAAAAGTTTTTACAATGCGGTTGCCACACAATAAATATCGAAAAACATGAAGGAATGAAAGAAAGATCTTTAAGTAATATCAGTATAATGGCCTTCCTTGGCAACACCATATTTTCAAGAGATTTTTTGCCCCACTCACAAGCCCTGCTAAATAGCCAGTATGCCTCCCTATGACCACAGTCATACCATGATCTAAAGGCAAAAGGACAAAGTAGCCAAGAGTGAGATGTACAGTCAGATTGCCTGATTTTAAATCTTGGCTCAGCTACTGACACACCAGCTATGTGACCTTAGAAAAGTTACTTTCCTTATGTCTCAGTTTTCTCATCTATAAAGCACACTAGATAATAGTCCCTGTCTCACGTAGTTTGTTGTGAGGATTATTATAGTTATTGCACTTAAAGAATCTGAAAGAGAGCCTAGCATATGGGATGTGGCTGATAAACGTTAGGCATGATTATTGTGGAAATTAAAATAATAGTATATATTTCTAAAAGTTCATGCATTTATAAGGGCTCTTCCAAGCGCATTAGGATTCTATGATGTGGAAGGGAAAGTGGAATAAGGAAAAAGGATGAGGCAAAAAAAAAAAAAGTAGAAAGTCAATCAAAAACAAGAGGGAGCCTCTGCAAAGACTACTAATAAGAATTGACCATGCTTGGGGTCTTATATTTAACTCAGCCCAGTGGATCTGGTATACATAAAGGAGAATGAGCAGAAATATTCATGGAATCATGTGAATAGATGGGCAATAAAGTAAAAGCTTCAAAACTCCTGGTTCCAAGGACTTCAGAGCTATTGTGGTTGCTTCCAGTGTCTTTTGAATTTCCTAACACACAATAAACCAACCTTGACTAGTGTGTTACTTTCTATTTTTTGCTATCTTAGTATAATATTTGACTAAGAAAGGCTCTCAAGTGGAAAAAAAGTATCAGAGTTGCTCTGTGTTGCCACAGAAGGCAAAAGACTTAAGAAGGTAGCAGAATACAGTTCAAAAAGACATGTTTCTAATTCTAAACCAGGTAAATTCCAAGGTTTTTCAGAAAAGCTTGTTTCCAGAACTCACTAAGATTTTTGTGAACACAAAAAGCCTCAGATACACTAAGAAATAGTGCAAAATGCATTTTCTTTACAAATGTTGGTTGGGAGAGGAGCAGCATTTGCAGTATATACAGGCTCAAGCGGTTCCTCTCATTTGTAGCACAAGCCACACAAATTTCAGTAGGTGAGAGGTGTCCACAGTCTCCTACTCAAGTCTGACTAAATGTCCTAGGCAAAACTGACAAAGATCATCTTTCTGATTGGTTTCCATATTTAGCTCCACCTTGGTTGCTACAGCAAATGTTAGATAAACCTACCATACTTCAAAATCAATTAACATTTATTGAGTAGCTATCATATGTTACTTTCCCACGATTCATCTGAGGTAACCTTCCTAACAACTTAAGGAAATGAGAATATTCTCTCCATTATAAAGACAGGGTGAAGGAAAACTTTGTCCACATTCCCAAACCTCATAAATGCAAAATCATAACTTGAACCCAAGACATCTGCCAACAAGTACAATTGTTTTAAGACATAACAAAATAGTCCTAATAAACATCCCACATTTTGAATTACAGAGACCTAAAGATTCAAATCTATGACCCTCTTTTTAGAATTCAATATAGACCCTGTTGTAAAAATTCTCTTTACATTTTGAGGTGACAGCTTACAAATTCAGCCCATTGATAATGTTGAATAGTTTGAAAAAGAACAATCTCCCATCTGCTCTCCTGTGTGGTTCAGGCTCAGAAATGCACTCTGCTCTCCAGTACCACAGTAGAGAATTTGACACAATCAAATTAGAGTAAATGGTAGTAAATGAAATAGAAATAGCACTGATCGTATACAAGGAGACATATGTTCATGTCCCTACTCTGGCCGTACTGCTATGGAAGCCTGGAGAGTCACTTTTTTTTTTTTTTTGCTTCCAACATGGAGTCTTGCTCTGTTGTCCAGGATGGAGTCGAGTGGCATGATCTCGGCTCCCTGCAAACTCTGCCTCTTGGATTTTAAGTGATTCTCCTATCTCAGCCTCCAGAGTGGCTGGGATTACAGGCGCACTCCTCCACGTCCAGCTAATTTTTGTATTTTTTAGTACAGAAAGGGTTTCATCATGTTGGCCAGGCTGGTCTTGAACTCCTGACCTTGGGTGATCCACCCACATTGGCCTCCCATAGTGCTGAGATTACAGACGTGAGCCACTGTGCCCTGCTGATAGTCACTTTTGCTTCGGACCTTATATACTCCCTGTAAAATCTAGTGATTCTCAACTTTGGTTCCACAAAATCATATGGGAAGCCTCTCTAAACTACTGATGTGCAGACCCAAAGCAAAACAATGAAATCAGAGTCTCTGGATGCTGAAGCCCTGGCATTTGTAGTTTATAAAAGCGTCCTCCAGGTAAAGCCAACATTGATTGCATAATAGATGATCTCTGAGGTTTTTCTCAAGGCTTTCTAAGGTTCTCTATCCAAAAGAATCAAAGAGTTAGACCACGTAGGCCACACTCACATGTCAGACTTTCTGAAGCCCATACACATCAAAAACCTCCTGAATTAAGCCAACTGCTAAAGGAGAGACATCTCTCTCGCTTGTCCTGTGGTCACCAGCACCTGCTCTTGAGAAAGCAACTACAAAAATGAGAAAAACAGAAGTTCTATAATAGAATTCACATTTCTAGAAAGCTTAGAAATGAGACTTAGAGCTAAAAAGGACATGGAGAAAAGGCAAAAGAAAGCCATGAAAACAATCACTTCCAATCATTCCCTGCACAACTCACTCCATTGCCATGTTGAAAACACAGGTGTTAGAAACCAAAGGGTTTTTGAAGAAGGCAGGAGCTGAGGGGGAACTTGCAGAACAGCAAAGAGGGCAATGCCACAAAGAGAAGCTGACAAGCTTTGGAATGAGCAAACCATTTAAATCAGTCTGTGAAAAATTAAGGAAACTTGGAGAAATGAGTTTAGAAAGGTAGATTGTTTACAAACGAATAAAAACAAAGAAACTAAAAACCTACAGAAGCTTTTTGACGGTATTGTAAAACCAGTCACTTCAGAAACTAAAGACAGAGAAGTTAAATGTCATCAGTAACCAACAGGTTACAATGCCCTTTTTCAAAGAAAAGGCTGAGATATTCTTTGGTCAATTTCATGATGTTTTGACCCTGACAGCCTGACTGGCATAGAGTCTGGAGAGTGGCAGAAAGAGACATTTCAGAAAAACTGAAAGTCAAACACCACCTGCTACTTTCACTCATTCTTACAGGCTGTGTGAGACCGGAGTGGCAAAATGAAGCTGGGCTCACATGCTTACTAAAAATGATGGACAACACCAGTGTGTTTACTCAAAAGAGCTGTTTCTGGTCATTTAAGTGGTGTCCCACAAGCCGTAATCAACCAAGCATTGTGGACAAGACTCTCCTGAAATTATTATGCATAAAACACATGTGGCAAGACCGCTGCCTTCAAGCAGACTATGAGAAAGCCCTTACTGAAAAAGAAAAACAGTAGGTGCAAAAGTGGCAGAAAACTTCCCCTTCCTGTTACATGGAATATGGAAGAAGCAAATAAAATAATTTATGCTAAGAAGAAAGACCTTTAAAATAGTGTAACTGATAGGAAATCATTATACTTGTTTGTATTATGAAAAATGACCGGGAATTCTTTATCTCCTTACCCTGCTGCGTATGTTGGGGACGTGTCTCTGTGTGCTTGTGATTTTCACAGCTTGAGCTATTATAGATTTATTTGTTTATAATCTATCAGGAGAGCAAATATTTCTATTTTTGCTTATTCCTGTTCCTAAAACAACACCTGGCACATGATGGGTTCTTAAACATTGCTTAAATAAATGAATGAACAAATGAATGAATCAATGTCTTTTTTAATTTTTTTATTATTCTTTACTTTTTTAAATTATACTTTAAGTTCTGGGACACATGTGCAGAACGTGTAGGGTCGTTACATAGGTATATATGTGCCATGGTGGTTTGCTGCACCCATCAACCCCTCACCTACATTAGGTATTTCTCCTAATTCTATCCCTCCCCTAGCCTCGTACACCTTGACAGGCCCTGGTGTGTGAGGTTCCCCTCCCTGTGTCCATGTGTTATCATTGTTCAATTCCTACTTATGAGTGAGAACATGCAGTGTTTGGTTTTCTGTTCCTGTGTTGGTTTGCTGAGAATGATGGTTTCCAGCTTCATCCATGTCCCTTCAAAAGACATGAACTCATCTGTTTTTTTTTTTTTTATGGCTGCATATTATTCCATGGTATATATGTGCCACATTTTCTTTATCCAATCTATCATTGATGGTCTTTTGGGTTAGTTTCAAGTCTTTGCTACTGTGAACAGTGCTGCAATAAACATACATGTGTATATGTCTTTATAGTAGAATGATTTATAATCTTTTGGGTATATTCCCAGTAATGAGATTGCTGGGTCAAACAGTATTTCTGATTGTATATCCTTGAGGAATCGCCACACTATCTTCCACAGTGGTTGAACTAATTTACACTCCCACCAACAGTGTAAAAGTGTTCCTATTCCTCCACATCCTCTCCAGCATCTGTTGTTTCCTGACTTTTTAATGATCACAATTCTAACTGGCATGAGACGGTATCTCACTGTGATTTTGATTTGAATTTCTCTAATGACCAGTAATGATGAGCTTTTTTTCAAATGTTTGTTGGCCACATAAATGTCTTCTTTTGAGCAGTGTCTGTTCATATTCTTCACCACTTTTTGATGGGTTTGTTGTTTTTTCTCTTGTAAATTTACATAAGTTCCTTATAGATTTTGCATATTAGCCCTTTGTCAGATGAATAGACTGCAAAATTTTTTCCCATTCTGTAGGTTGCCTGTTCACTCTGATGATAGTTTCTTCTGCTGTGCAGAAGCTCTTTAGTTTAGTTAGATCCCATTTGCCAATTTTGGCTTTTGTTACCATTGCTTTTGGTGTTTAATCATGAAATCATTGCCCATGCCTATGTCCCAAATGGTATTGCCTAGGTTTTCTTCTAGGGTCTCTTTTTACTTTCTATAATAAATCCATGCTTATATCTTTTCTTTCACAAGATCCTGAGAACAATCTAGTTTTATTTTCCTATTTAATATGCAATCAGAGACGGGCATAACTTTTTGCTTTCAAGTTCAAGATTTAAAGGCATAGCTAAAGGTAAAAGACTTTGTTTCATACATATAATTTCTCAAAATTTACTTTTATATCTCTATTCTCTTAACATATATATGCAATAATACAAACCCTTACAGACTTATATTATTTATATTATTTGAAAAAGAATACAGCTCAACCATATCAATGCTGTGCAGAACAAAAAATATGTCATCCTTGTAGTTTAAAGTATTGAAATTACTTAGTTATTCTCTTCCCAAGAAGTGAAAAATATCTGAATTCTAAAGAGAAAATTTCCAGGTTGGAACAAATTAATGAAGAGAGGGAAAACACAGCTTCTGAGCAGGTTTGAGGCAGATTCAAAGACGTACATGAAAATTAAGCACTATATTTGCAGAGTGAAGCATCTCTATTAAAAGTACATTCTTTATACACATGCTGACAAAATTAAGGGCACACCATCCTTTGCTGAATGAGAGCTTGTTAGAAGAGCTAGTGTGTACCATTTCCTTCTGTTCCCTGGAGGAAAGCTATGACATGACAAATACTTTGTTAATGAATAATATTAAGCTTGCAAATTCAAAATTTGAAGTCACTGAGATTGATAAATTAAGATCTGATGGCAACACAATTCTCTCCTGCCCGGCACATGGTATAACTATAACTGGAATACTTGTTTCCATCTTAAGGACTGGGGAGGATTGATACAACGCGAGATTCAGCATTGCTAATTAGGAATGTCAGCAAAAGAAGTTCGGAAGCTGCTGGAGTCAAAACCACAAAGAAGGGGACACAAAACTCATCTCACCATTTTCTCCTTAGCCGAAAAGTGAGAACATAACAGCCCTTCAGGTTTGTTAAGCACATACAACTTACAATACACTTCTATCTACACAATATGTCATTTGAAGGAGAAATACGTGCAGGCCAATACTTTCCATCTCTATTTGATAAATGGAGAAACTGAGGTTCAACAGGACAAAATATCTCTCCCATGCCACAGGCCCTTCAAGTGATGAAGTCAGGCCTCAAAACCAAGCCAATACGTTTTCACTCTATGATGTGCTATCAAACTTCAGCTATGCATGCAAGAACTTGCTTCCACCCTTTCATTTCACTCACATTATTTTCAATGGCAAGCAGGAATTGTCATTTTTGTCGCTGTAGATTGTGGTAAATAAACACTTAACAGACCTCAATCTGAAAACAGTTTCTTCTCCTTTTTGCAAGTGTTATATGTACCTTTGTGTATAAGTGTTGGTAATAAAAGCACAGGAGACAAAGTTCAAGTAATGAAGATCAAGTTGGAAGAGAAAAGATCACAAATACACCTTCATCAACTTATCCATATGCCTCTATCCTGCCTTTCAAAACAGAAGAACAATTTTTATGTCTTAGAGTGCTTTTTATCGTGTCCCAGCAGTTTTACAAATAGACACACAAACCCTTTCAATGTGTTCTTAAACAAAAAGACTCCTGGACTCAATCAGCACTCCTCTGGGTTGTGCAGACATCTGCTCCATTTCTTCATAGAGCCAGTTGACATTCTCAGGACCAGACACCTCAATCTGACATGTAACTGCAAAAACATTAGGCCCAAAGAGTGATGGTAATTAAAGGCTTATATTAAAAACGTATAAACAGAGCTCGATTCTTAAGTTTCAAAAATTCTTCACAGTGATGGTATGAACTAAACTTATGGCCACACCGTAATCTAAACAGAAAAGCAAAAGAAAGCTACTTCAGGAAATACCACCATCACTCCTCATTTGACTTCATGCTATAGATTATAGAAAGTATGTTGCTGCCCAGGCCACCAATCTGTCACGTTACTATGTGAACAATGTCAGTGTTTGCAACAAGCCATCCACTATCTAAATATCAGGTATCAGTGACAAGAAAAGAGGAAGTATGTAGCAACACTTCATTAAGTTGAATTCTAATACTACTTAAAAGGCTCCTTTTAGTACTGACATTCTGGATTTTAAAAGTTGTGTTAAATTCACATACTCATTTTCTCGTTCATTCATTCAATAGTTATTGCTAAGCACCTATTGCCTGCCAGGCATTAGGTTAGACCTCTAAGATTCAGTGTTGCCCCTGTAGAGTATGCAGCTGAGTCTGGGAGGAAGTTATGTGTTCTTACTACACACGTATGCAATCAGAAGCTAATGAGTATCACAATGGAAAAACTTTACGGGATTTGAGAATATCCTTTCAACTCTGACACTATGCCTTCCAGGGACTAGCAATTAGAAAATAGAGGGAAATGTGAAATAAATAAGAAGAGGAATCTGAAGGCCTCTAAATGATGACAACCGCACATCCACTGCAGTTTTATTTAAAACTTAAGCAACACCACAAAAGAATACGTAAACATTCAACTTTAACCAATCCCTGCTTGCAACCTATCTTCTAATATATTCTGATAAACACATACGTATGCATATATACACTGCATGGTGAAAGATTACTGCTGTAAGACTTTGAAAATCTGAAATCAGTCCTTATCTACAGTGCACTAGTTGTTGAGACAAAACTTCCCCATCTGTATAAAATGGAGTTCATCATCCCCGCAGTGTCAACCACAAAGGGTTGATATGTAAGAATTAAATGATAGCATAGTATAAATACATGTTGAAAAGTGAATACTTTTTGTACACAAAAAGAAATTAATCCAAATATCTGATGTACATAGGCATACACACACAAACATATACACACACATATTAAGGGGGAGAGAGAGAGAGAGAAAACACTGGATTTCTCATTATATTATGATTTTCTTTTTAATCACAGCAATTTTGCAGTCACTCTGTTGCCCTTCTTTATGCAAAGTTTCCTATGCCAGCAGAAGATGGGAGAAGGCGGTAAAGATATGTAAAGGTCATTCTGCCTGACTCCTCTATTCACACTCAGAACAAACAAAGGACTGGAATCAAACCCCAGAGGTCAAACTGCACCACTATGTGTTGATACTGATTAACATAACCTATGGTAAAATTGGTACCAGCAATAAGTATCAGGAAAAATCCTGTGACTTTAATGTGACCATGAATTGACATCTGAGGGAAATAGTAGCGTAATTTTTACTTAGTGTTTTGTCAGCAATCATACAAGATTGTGAGATGTTAATAACGGAAGCAGCATATTTACATCTGCTTTCCTATATTTAAAAAGTTGATGTGAACTTCTAGACTGCATGTCTCTTCTCTATCAATCACGGAAGACTATAAGAAAATCCTAGAAGGAAATGCTGTTTTTTTATAAGTAGCAGCAAGATCATTTATTAATGATAACATTAAGTGTTTACTAAGTGGTAGTCGCTACTAAAAAAAAAAAAACTTTAAATATAATACTTAACCTTGACAGCAACCTAGGAAGTAGAAACTGTTATTATTCTCTTTTTTACAACAGAGGACACTGAAACTCAGCAAAGTTCACTAACATTTCTAAGATCATAAACAGCATTTACTGAACATATTAAACAGCTGTCATTTATCTGGCACTGTCTTAGGAGATGAGGAAGGCTGGGGAAGGGGAAAGGTAGAAAGGAAGACATCTCTGATCCAGAGACGTGTCACACATTGGTTCTAACCAAAGAACTTGCAGAGGAGATAGTACATGAACAAAAATTTTGATAATCCAAGGCACAAAATTTTAAGTACCACAAGAAATGCACAGTTAAGTTCCATCTCTGTGTTTATGTGTATTTGTGAGGGTGGGGCACAAGATGAGATGAATTCCAGACAAAATAAATTACAGAATTAAGTGGAATAACCTCATCCTGCACAACTTTAGACATGTCAGTTATCAGTGGATTCCTTTAGGACAAGCCCACAGCCTGTGTATTCTCTGAACTTGTTTTCCCTGTGGTTAACTTGGTAATGCAGTGAACAGTAACTATGAAGGAAGGTTCTGAAGGGCAGCTACTGCCTCTGTACTACATCCTCAGTGCCTATGACGGTGTGTACTACACAGTGATACTAAGACATACGGACTTCCATATTGAACAAGTTAAAGTATTCATTACTTAATTAAACAGTGAGCAAAGCGATGAATATAGAAACATAAAGCCAGGTATACACCATTTAAGGTGTATAGACTCCACTGGAGTTCATGAACTGTCCCCAAGTTTAACTTTGCAAATCTGAGTGCTGAAGGACTTTTGTTAGACAGCAAGTGGGATTTCTCTTGACTGAGAGTACACTAGTTACATAACTGGTCAATTATCTCGAGACTGCCAAGAAGCAAAACATGAGCATTTGTTTTACTCCCTGCCATGGCAGGAAGCACAGAGTGAAACACAAAAGCTGTGTTTTCTAGAACTTTTTTGAGAACTGTAAAATAACTCATTTGCAGAAGTCGTTGATTTTGTACATGGGACTGTTTGGTGAGATTGAGGAAGCGAATGATGGTTGACTTCCTGGAGTGAATCATGGCTGTAACCCCCTTTGACATTATTAATAGAACAGGGGGAAAATTTCCAGGAAACATCAATTACCACAACAACCAAAATAGAAAAGGTGGCCGGTGACTTAATCACCAAACTTTAGGGGAGACTACTCCTTTCTTTATCAGAAAATGACAATAATAAATCAAACGAATACATTTTGAAACTAATGTACTAGTGTATTTTCAGTTTGCAGAGTTCTTCAATCCTACACTAAGATTTTGCTCTAGCAACATGACCATACATACTATATGCTAATTACAGTTGAGCCAATGTTTTGAAGACATGAGTAGACCTCCAAGAAATAGACATATGTATTCAATGATTCATTTATCCATTCATTCCTTGTTTTATACTTTAAATTAACAGGTATTTAATGGGAAGCTGCTATGTGCCAGATTCTTATTCTCTTAGAAACAAAGAACTAAATAAATGAGGTAACAACTATAATAAGTGTCCTAACCTCTGTTCACCATCGTAATTCTCTTCCCCTGTTTTTTAAGTTATAGTGACATTAAGGCTAAAAGATTAGTTCTGTTCTATAGCCTAAGGAAGTGTAAAAAACCTTAAGTCTGTCTAATAAGTCCAAAAACCTATGAGATTTTAGTCCTATTCTGCAGGTATGCCAGACCTGGCTCTACAGTTTAATCATCTCATAAACAGGAAGAACAGTGTAGTCACTACATGTGCAAGTAAGCTCTGGGGCAAGGTTGCCTGGGTACTAACTATTTAACATGTGACTCAGAGCAAGTTACTTCACTGGTTAGGGCCTCAGTTTCCTCATCCAGAAAACGGATATTAATAATAGCACTACCTTATAATATTATGAGGATTAAATTAGTGTGTGTGTATGTGCATGTGTGTACATGTGTACACGTGTGTGCATATGCTTGGAATAGTGTCTGGAACACAGTTAACACTTAAAAGTGTTTTCCTATTATTCTCATTATAATTACCGCAGTTACTCTAAGATTGGGCTTTTTTGTTAGTCACAGGAATGTAATCAGTTCCCCAGTCACACAGCTATGACTGGTCATGCATTCTAACTGACCTCTGTCTATGCTCAGTTATGATCCATCACCATGCTCAGCCATCCTAAACACAATGAAATGGCATGATCCAGCCCAAAAGGATATTGGGCCAAAGTGGATTTATCTCCATTGCCTATTTAAATTCAGTGGGTGTGGCTAAGAAAAACAGCCTGTCCATCCTATCCCTACCCACCTCATACAAATAAATATCTTCCAACTTAACGGTTACAAATGTCCTTTTGGTCCCCAAATACTTAGCTATCACACTTACCACAGGATGGAAATTAATTAAAGGGATAGCACAGTAAGTACCAACTCATAGAAGCTAGTAATAATACGCTCTCAATTTCTTCAACATGTCTACCTTCTCAAAAAGCTATACCCATGAAGACCTTCATTATGTTCTCTAACATAAAAACACTAAAAGCAACACACATGACCAGTCATATGGCAATAGTTCAGTACATTGTGGGATGCCTACCTCAAGAACTATAATTCCATTGCTAAATATGATGGTGGGGAATTCTTAATCTGCAGCATTAAGTGAAAAAAATGCAAAATTATGTCTATCTTTAGTTACATATTGTGAAAAATATAGACATATATTGGCAAAGACTAAGAGTATAGAGAAAATGGAGTTGATGTGTTAGAGAGACTGAATTGTAGGCTTATTTTTTAAACAAATCTGTTTTCTTGTTCTTATAAAGTCATTTATATACATATTTAAATGTATGGAATACCTTTAAATTTACCTAAAGTCCACAAAGAACAAAAAATTCCAAGAAGGATTTATTTGATTGAAACATATTAGAAAACATCAAGTGCGTATCAAATTATCCTAATAGCAGGAACTTTTCCTCTTGAAGAATACACATGGCATTACTTAGCATATCATTCAAATGCACGTACTTTGGAACGGAAGCTCTAGTATCCTCCTACATCCATTCAGGCCTGAATCCTACAGAAAAAGCACCCTACCTACGTCTCATTTATCAGCTGCATGAAGTGTTATTTAGGAAAGTTGCTCACATCAAAGATCATCATCTTAATTTCTAATGATTACTATGGTAAGCAGCTGTATAAATGGCTAAATAAGGTATGGTTCTTAATTCCAAGGAATTTACATCTTTAACTCACACTGTGGCTCTAGGCTCCAGGGTGAAAGTTGGCAGAGTCTTTACTCTTTTCTTCTCTGATCCCCTGGATCATCCCTACTCCACCTGTGAAACCTGTTGCTCTAGGCACCTCATGTCCTACCCACCATCGGAGTCACATGTCTCCATTCAAGCTGGCCTTGCCACCCTATGCCCCAATCCCATTTTACCTGCTCACCATCCCACTAGCCATCCTCCACCCCCAGCCAACCTATACCTACATAAATTTTAAAACCCACCTACTTGGTCGGGCACAGTGGCTCGTGCCTATAATCCCAGCACTTTGGGAGGCCAAGGTGGGTGGATCACAAGATCAGGAGTTCAAGACCAGCCTGGCCAATATGGTGAAACCCCACCTCTACTAAAAATACAAAAATTAGCTGAGCGTGGTGGCGGGCGGCAATAGTCCCATCTACTCAGGAGGCTGAGGCAGGAGAATCAGTGGAACTGGGGAGGCAGAGGTTGCAGGGAGCCAAGATTGCACCACTGCACTCCAGCCTGGGCAATAGAGTGACACTCCATCTTAAAAATAAATAAAATAAAATAAAATCAGGCCGGGCGTGGTGGCTCATGCCTGTAATCCCAGCACATTGGGAGGTTAAGGCGAGTGAATCATGAGGTCAGGAGTTTAAGACCAGCCTGGCCAATATGATGAAACTCCATCTCTACTAAAAATACTAAAATGAGCGGGGCATAGTGGCACATGCCTGTAGCCCCAGCTACTCGGGAGGCTGACGCAGAAGAATTGCTTGAACCCAGGAAGGAGAGGTTACAGTGAGCTGAGACAGCAACTCTGCGCTCCAGCCTAGGTGACAAAGCAAGACTCTGTCTCAAAAAATAAAATAAAATAAAATAAAATAAAATCTACTTTTGCCCATGTAGGCCTTAAAATATATATTCTTTTCCACAATTCCTACTGCAATTAAAGTCTGGGCTTAGTGTTATGCACTTAATTATTTTCTAATTGGTTTTCTATTTTTAAAATCTCACCTAAAGCACTTTTGAGACTTTTGCATAGAAATGCCAGGTCTTACATTTTTGCTTTTCTTTTTTCCCAAGGCAATTAATAGTACGGAACAAATATTGGGTCCTAAGTAAACATATGCTTACACAAACATTATTTATACATAGAAAATATTAAAAATAAACAGGAGTTGTTTATGAAATGCCAACATGTTTCTCAAGTAATACCTGCATAGCCCATTGAGATGAATAGACACAGATTCTAGGAAATGTAAAATCTGGGAATCAAAGATCTGGTTCTGGTGTCGAACTCCTAAGCACTAGTAGTAGTTCCATTTCTTTTAGCCTCAGTTTCCTCATGTAAAATAAAATGTACTAAAACTGATCATGTCAATTGTATATCAGCCATGACCTTAAAATGATCTACCTTATCTTCTGTGGGCCAGAAGTCAGGAGGCTTGCTATTCCGGTACACCACCACAACATTATAATCAATAGTACCAGGTGACATTACCTCTAGGTACTTCATTTTAGTAATCTATAAGATGGAAAGAGTAGTTCTTGCCACTTACATATCCAAGAGTTCTGAGGATCAAATAAAGTAGACTGTGTGTACTATCAATGTAAAACACCATATTAATTTTTTTTTTTTTCTGAGATGGAGTTTCGCTCTTTTTGCCCAGGCTAGAGTGTAATGGCGCGATCTTGGCTCACCACAACCTCCACCTCCCTGGCTCAAGTAATTCTTCTGCCTCAGCCTCCCAAGTAGCTGGGATTGCAGGCATGCACCACCACACCTGGCTAATTTTGTATTTTTAGTAGAGGTGGGCTGGTCTCAAACTCCTGATCTCAGATGATCTGTCCGGCTTGGCCTCCCAAAGTGCTGAGACTACAGGCATGAGCCACTGTACCCAGTAGACTGGCTCCTGTTTTTGTTAATATTAGGTTTGGGACAGATGAAGAATAGGAGTTCAAACGAGGAGAATGTTATTTTAGAAGCAATCTATGGCAAGGAAATAGGTTGGGAAATGGAAATGCAGAAAGCCAGATGCCTTTCTGTCTCTTTAGGACAGCAGGAAAGCTTTAGAGAACTGGAAAGTTGAGTGCGATGTACGAGTGCCTGAAGCTTCAAGGAAAGGCACAACATGGAAGCGACGTTACAAACACAACATCCTCAGGTTAATTCTGGTTTACGCACTTATTTCCCCTAACAGATGTAATAAACAAATCTTAGTCTGATTCAAAAAGTGACGTCACAGAGATTATTTCCAATATCCCCCAAACATGGGGTATTTCCATGGTTTATAAACTTCTAAGGTAAAATCAAATTAAATAAAGCCCTGCATTAAGAAAAAAGAAAGAAAAAGAAACATGTTCAGGCATTATTTATCCTGAAAAGACAGCAGGTATTAACAGGTATTTCCTTACGTACTTTCCCCCTCCCTACAACAGAGAAAAAAATTACATAACACCTTGTGTTTATATAAACACGTGTCTCCAAGTAGGAGGTAGTAATAGACAAATACCATTTAATCAAACCTCACCTTATCACTAAACGTGGGCAATAAAGCATTATTAAAAAGTCATGTTAAATTGAAAGAAAAAACAGCTATAAAATAATAGGAATATTTAGGGATAAAAAGTCAACCCTTGTGAGTTCAGTAAGTTCAGAAAAACAGAACTCAAAGGAGGTAATTAAGACTCCATTCTTTCATTGCCTACAACATTTAATCTACCTGGAATATCCTATTATCATCAACCTATTCCTTCCCTCAAAGTCCATAGCAAAGCTGTCCTACTTACATATTAGTGTAGCCTTTAGCCATTATCTTCCCAGTAAGATTAAAGCATCATTTTTCTGAGTTTTTATATTTAACTTCTAGCCTACCTCTAGTCTTTAACAAATTATGTCTTTTCTTGGGATTGTGTTTATATATGCAAGTGGTATACTCCAATACCAACATGCAATATTTGAAGTTATGAACTAAGCTTCAACCTTCCATATATATCTGTTCCTAGCAAAGATCCTTAAAGAAAGTAGGAAGCCTATCATATGCCTTTTATATAACTGAATCTTGGAAACAAAGAGGTTAGACAAGATGGTTTCTGGAGCCCCATCCAGCTATAAATTCCAAGATGTTACAGCCAGAAGGAATTTATGACGTTATCTAATTCAATCCATCATTGACCCCAGGCTCAGAGTGAGAAATGGATGCAATCAAGCGCAACCAAGTCTCCCGAGTCCAGTCCAGTGCTTCTTGAACACACAGTGGCACTTTTCTAAACTGCTGATAATCCAAGGGGAATTGCCACAGGTTTATTCCCTTAAACTCCATGCCAGGACAGACTCTTAGGATACATCTTCTTGCCAGATGACGACTCTTAGGATAGGTCTACTTGACAGACGACAAGAAAATATTCAGCTTAAATAGCCATTACTCTGAACATCACAGTGCTGGCCAAAGACTCTTCACCAAGACAGAACTTCCTGCTTGTCACCACTGTAGTAAAATTAAAATGGAGGGCAAGTGCTGATCCTAGACTGGTGTTTTCAAATGGAAGAAAGTAACTCATTAGGGTCATAAAATCAACTCAGTGGGACTCCAAAAGAATTTTTGTAATGAAATTGCAAAGAAAACATTAGTGTGCATTGCATAAAGAACCTATATATGAAAATTTCACTTAACATAATACATATTACATGAACAATAAATATTACATTGACATGTACACATATATGCTCCTGTCGATGTAATATGTATTTCTTACTGCTATTTATGTCAGGAAAAAAACAAAGTTTGAAAGTCATTAAAGTCTTCGGCGAGCTGTAGAACTGACTGCTAGACAATTAACAAGCAGGGAATTCAAAAACAGGTCTTAGGACACTAATCATAGCACCTATGACTTCTGAAGAGTGATCCAGGTCGCAGCTGAAAACAATGAGATACACAGGACCTTAGAAAGTCATACTTCCCTCCGCCCTCCCCGCTTTCTCTCATGACGTGGATGTGGACTATCAAGTTCCTGTTTTAGGCGACAGGGTTTCTTCTCTCCTCACCCACTTGTTGCCTCTTTCTCTCTTTCTGAAATAAAATTTTTTAAAAAAGAAAACACCAAGAGAAAGGAAAGCAAAGAAATAAAACGTTTCAGTTTTTGTTTCTTTCTTTCTGCCTTTTTCCTTCCTTCTTTTCTCTCTCTCTCCCCTTCCTGTCTTTCCCTACTTTCCTCTTTCTGGTCTCTCTTCTCCCTCCTCTCTCTCTCTCTCCTTCCTATTCTCTCCTCTCTCTCTTCTTTCTCCCCTGTCCTTTTTTTCCCTCTTCCTCTCTTCTCTCTCTTTTCTCCTCCTTCTGCTTTCTCTCTCCTTTTCCTGTCACTATCACTCTCTCTTTCTCTCATGTCCCTGAGCTCTTTCAGTAGACTTTCAGAATATTTTTTCTTCTACCTCTCTGGCTAGATGGCTGGGTTTGAGTAATTTTCTTTTTCCTGAGGTTGGTTGCTAAGAGACACTCTATTACTTCCCTTTCTCTTATGACCCGATTACTGTGATCAGCAAAGACAGCGTGCAGACAACATCCTGACATGGTTCATACAAGATCGCTGGGCCAGGTTACAAAATGACTGACTTTCTTAACCCTCTCACAACTGTCAGACCGAAATTTCCTAAGTTACTTTTCACACAGGGTTGAAGGATTTCCCCATCTTCCTTCGAAATGGTGGTTGTGATGGATTAACTGTATCCATCATTATAATGGCCAATAGTCAAACTGAAATACATTTCAGTAAAAGCTCCACACCACCTCTTTGTTCTTAATATATATTTCTTTTAATTTTAGAGGTAAATACACAGACCAGAAAATGTTCTGAGTTAATCTCCAGGCTAGATAGGGACAGGGCTCTAAAGGACCCACTAAATGGCTTCTTAGCAAGAGTCTTCCAGCCCTGCTTCTTCTGGTGTACATCGCCGAAGCAAAGGTCACCCCTTGTTCACTTCGATCCTGCACAGATCTTGGCAGAATGCCTTCAAGGTCCTAGGCACTCAATGGATGTTTGCTAAATGAATAAATGAGTTTGTGTTCACACTGAGCTCTTCCTCCCATTCCTTGAGGCTCTTATCCAATCCTCCCATCCATACATTTCCAGAAAAGGAAAAAGAAAAGGTTACAAATTCCTTTTAAAGGTTCTAATGCCCTCAAAACAGACTAGAGATTTAAGCAACAACAACAAAACTAAACGTAAAAAAGTAATAAAGATCCTGGATCTTTATCCAGCACATCATCCCTGGGTGATCCTCATGCAACTTGCAAGAACCAGCAAGACGTTCATTTCTTTATTCTATCCTCCTTTCCACCACAAGGATAATCTGGAAGAGCTATTTTTTGAAACATTCTTCTTGCCCTAGGCCAAATTCACACATGATCACCTATAGCATATACACAAAGACCACTCTCAGAATCCTCCCGATTCATGGCTACATTTTTATCATTAGAACCTCGTGCCTTCAGCTTAATGCTATGATTTCTATTAAAAATGAAGCCCTGGCAAGGTTCCATTTTGACATACTTTTATCAAAGATTCAGATGACCTTTCTCCTTTTGATAGCTATTTCTGTATATATAGATATAGTAGATATCTATACCTCAGTACATGCAGATTTAACAAACATTTTATATAGACTTTGGAAGTGAGCAAATGAAATATAGTAGAAAGATCATGAAGTTTGGATTTAGAGCTATTTGCATTCAAATCAAAGATTCATTATTTATAAGTCAGGAGACCTTGGACAACTTATTATCTCTCTGAGCCTTAATTTCATCGCTTGAAAAACGGAAATATCAGTATTAAACAAATAATATTATAAAGATGATATACTAGATACCTGGCATATAGTAGAAACAAATTAAATGTTAGCTTCCTCATGAACTGCACGCACTTAAAACACAAATGTGTATTTCCCTCAGGTGTAGAGAAAAAACTGTGTGAGGATATGAGCTTAGAATGAAAGAACACAGGGTTGTGAGAGGAACATACTGAGGGTGTACAGACTAGGGAGTCTATGGCCCATGTCGCAACCTAACTAAATTCGCCATATTCCATGGGAACAATTTTACCCCACGCACTTCAGGAGTAACCAATTTTATGCAATATCTGTAGCTGAATCATACTTTCATACAATCTCAGAGCAGGAAGGAAGTGAAGAAACAATACTGTTCAATTACATTGTTTTACAATTGTGGAAACTAACCCAGGGTTGTTTGTTGATTTACATAGGCCTCAAGTATGCAGGAAGGGTCCTTTCCACTGACTCTTCCCTCCAGTGAACTCTTGTCTTGTTCAGTGATGGCCATTTTGATTGACTGCCACCTACTTTTCAGTGTGGCTAAGGTAAAATCAGCTTGACTCTGACGGGACTTTCTGGTGTCCCCTCTCATTTGACCATCGCTGCATAACTCTGAGATTATATTCACAACAAAAGCAAACTTTAAGATAAACGCTACGTCTTAGCTAAAAATCATGGCTCTTTATACTCTGTCTGGTGCTCCTAGGGTTGGGTTTATTCCTGAAAGCAGCATGTTTGAAGAGTGTTTCACTCTTCCATGGTGCCCAGCTTTTAACTACACGTCTGTCATCCTTCCATTCCCTCTGTGACTTTAGCTTTGCCTTTCTCCACTTCTGAAAAAAATGCCCAACTAAGGCACTGGTCTATGACCAACAAGTTTCCTAGCAGCTGTTCCAGAGAATAAAAAAATTCTTGGTAGTTCTCAAAATAGGCACAGTTTCTCAGATGTGTTCTCAACCTTGGGCTGACTGTTTTCTAGGGTAAGAGGCAGTAATTCCAGATGACAACATTTTCACATAGGTTAATTTTTATCTGAACCATATAGACAAAACTACATGAGATAAGCTGCTTAGGAATACTATAAACTTACCATTAGCAAAATATGATACCTCAGAAATCCCTATATTTAAGAAAACTGTGGCTGTAGCTCTCTAAAAAGAGTAAAATTATTTGAAAATAAAATTATTTGACAACCAAGACATCCAAAAGGAAAAAAAAAAGTTAATTATGTATAATGATTCGATGAATGGAAAGAAAAATTCCGGAACAAATTAATTCTATATACCAAAAAAAAAAAAAAAAATCTCAATGTTGAGCTGGGTGGGGAAGACTTAACATCATCAGTGACACTGTAAAGCGTTTTCAGCTTTACTGAACTTGGCCTTACCATTGGGCTTTCAGTTAAGCTTATACCTTCTCAAGTTGCAACAAAAAGATTTTCAGAAATTCTAAGAGAGAATCTTGCCAGTGCTGCTCCTCCAGATGTCTACGGATGTTCAGTCATCTGCATCTATTACTCTAACTGCACATTATTTACATTCTAAACAAACACACAGTATAACAAATCACACAGGTAAGTAAAATAGTGCAATAATTGCTGCCACTTCATCACCTTAATTGTATAGGTTGAGTTTAAAGACTTTTGTTCACTTTTCCAATTAACTGATACTTCAGTCACGGTACAACCAGATAGTGGTAGCGTGTAACTGTAATGCTCAAATAACAAACCCTTGATAGAGAGGAGGAGGATAACATATTATTCTACCTTAAAAAAAAAATTAAAGAGCTGTAAGATAACTTAAACCCATATATGATATAAGCCAGGGAAAGCTGTTTAAAAAAAAAAAATCACATAGGTAATTCTGATAATTTTCTTAATAATCTTAGTGCTGCCTTTACTATTACTCATTTTGAATGCTAGCTTTTCCAATTTATTTCCTCAAAAGTTAGACTTACTAAGTCTAAAGAACGCTATGCTCCTTTCGGTTTAGTAAGTCTAAATTTTGAGGAAGTTATTATAATTAAGCTATAGATAAACCCATTTATCCCAATCAATCTGGTTAATCTAACCACAAGAAAGGTTTTTGTTTTTGGTTTTGGTTTTTTTTGAGACGGAGTCTCACTCCCTCGCCAGGCACCAGGCTGGAGTGCAGTGGTGCGACCTCGGCTCACTGCAACCTCCGCCTCCCGGGTTCAAGCAATTCTCCTGCCTCAGCCTCCCGAGTAGCTGGGACTACAGGCGTGCACCAACACGCCCAGCTAATTTTTTTGTATTTTTAGTAGAGACGGGGTTTCACCATGTTGGCCAGGATGGTCTCGATCTCTTGACCTCGTGATCCGCCCACCTCGGCCTCCCAAAGTGCTAGGAAGAAAGGTTTTTAATTCATTTTTGATCTTTCTACTGTCAGAATTGCTGTATTCTTTTCTATTTATAATAAAGGAAATAGTGCTTTCAAAAATACACACTCTTTTAAAAGTCAACCATAATATTGCCACATATAACAGTCCTATAAGGAAGCCTGACACGCTGTAGAAAAATGTGAATGTGCTTCCTGGCAACTGCACCTTGGTTTAGGAAAGGGAATTCTCTGAGAGAACCTTGCCATTCCCTTTCTGCATTCAAAAGCATTATGTTCAGTTTTTGGTACTTACAAATGAGACTTGATTAAATAATTAAGTGATTCTGCAGTGGAACTAATTCAGCTTAAAGGAAAGAAGACGAGTCAGAGTGAAGGACGTATTTCTATCATGAAAGGGTAGAAGGGCTCATATAAGCATGACGAATTGGTCTTGTTCTTTGCAATTTGTAAGGGCAGAACTAGGAACAAAGGTAGGTTTCAGGAACATCAAGTTTTACATAAACATGAGGAAATACTTTCAATCTAAAGTAACATGGAAGATGCTATGAACAAAATATAAGCTCACTTCTACCGTATAGCAAGGCCAAGGCAAACTTAAGGTTGCCTAAAAGGACCCACCTGCACTAGGGGCTGTTCCTGTCAAGCCTCATGGCGTTCTAGAGAATTTGAGAGTCATTACTTTGGCTTTGTCGTTGTTTTTACTGGGATATAGAACAAGCTATCTCTCATTTAATTTGTGCATAGGCATTTTAAGGTGTATTCTCGCTGTAAAAGGAACTTACTTCCACCATCATTTATAAAGCATTGTTACAGTTAAGGGCATCAGTTTTGCACATATAAATTTGACTGGGCCCTCTTAATAAACCTCATAATTATTATTTATTCAATAACAATAATTGAATGTTTCTTTTGTGACTTAACCATATGTCACACACTGTCAATCTAATAATGAAAAGCACAGGGTTCCAGCTCTCAGTCTAGTTAACAAGGAGACTCCAGTGTTGTCTCACTAATGAAAGTACTTATTTCATGTGTTTTTTTGTTTGTTCTTAGTTGTTTCTTTCCCTGAGATTTATAACTCAAAAGTGAAGAAGAGAAATGTCCTATCTGATAAGGACTGAGTCACAATTACGAAGATGTAATCAGGTTGTTTTTGTTTTTTTTGAAGGGCAGGTAGTTAAAATTTTAATTACTAACGAAACTTCATGGCTAGAAATTATAAATTTATAAGACTAAGAGATAATCTCACATGTCATGAAGGCAAAATTTAAATAAATCTAATGTCTAAAAAAATCAGAACTGTCTTAAGATGGAAAGTGTTGCTCCAGTTTCCTGCACTAGAAATATTCAAGATAAGCCTGAAAAACACCTTAACAGCGATTATATGAACTCAAGCATCAGTGAAAGATTGGCCTACCTTAGTAGTTCTAAAGATGGAGAGTGTTTAGGGAAAAAAAAAAAAAGATAGTGCCCATCCCAGAGTAATTACATTACAATATCTGAAAGTGAGAGCCAAGTATGGATACTTTTTGAAGTTCTGCAGTTGATTATTACTAGTGTTAAGAGGATAGAGAACCACCATAGAAATTTAAAGCCCCCTGCAATACAACACTGTCTGTATTCTCAAACATTTGTAGATTGCAAGTCCCAAAGTAAATGAAAAACATGTAACTCAGGGTGAAAATGGCCAAATAAGAACAGCTCCAGTCTACAGCTCCCAGTGGTATCAATGCAGAAGGTGCGTGATATCTGCATTTCCAACTGAGATACCTAGCTCATCTCACTGGGACTGGCTAGACAGTGGGTACAGCCCAGGGAGGGCAAGCTGATGCATGGTAGGGTGCTGCCTCAGCTGGGAAGTGCGAGGGGTCAGGGAACTCCCTCGCCTAGCCAAAGGAAGTCATAAGGGACTGTGCCGTGAGGAACAGTGCACTCCAGTCTAAATACTATGCATTTCCCATGTTCTTTACAACCTGCAGACCAGAAGATTCCCACCAGTGCCTATGCCCCCAGGGCTCTGGGTTTCAAGCACAAAACTGGGCAGCCTTTGGACAGACACTGAGCTAGCTGCAGAAGGTTTTTCTTCATATCCCAGTGCCAGCTGAAATGCCAGTGAGACAGAAGCATTCACTCCCCTGGAAAGGGGGCTGAAGCCAGGGAGCCAAGTGGTCTGGCTCGGCAAATCCCACCCCCACAGAGCCCAACAAGCTAAGATCCATTGGCTTGGAATTCTCGCTGTCAGCAGAGCAGTCTGAAGTCGACCATTACTGAGGCTTGAGTAGGTGGTTTTCCCCTCACAGTGTAAACAAAGCTGCTGAGAAGTTTGAGCTGGGCAGAGCCCATTGCAGCTGTGCAAAGCCACTGTAGTGAGACTTCCTCTCTAGATTCCTCCCCTTAGAGCAGGCCATCTATAAAAGAAAGGCAGGAGCCCCAGTGAGAGGCTAAAAGATAAAACTCCCATCTCGCTGGGATAGAACACCTAGGGGAAGGGGTGGCTGGGCATGCAGCTTCAGCAGACTTAAGTGTTCCTACATGCCAGATCTGAAGAGCGCAGCAGATCTGCCAGCACAGTGATCTAGCTCTGCTAATGAACAGACTGCCTCCTCAAGTGGGTCCCTGACCCCCATGCCTGCTGACTGGGAGACACCTCCCAGCAGGGGTCAACAGATATCTCATACAGAAGAGCTCTGGCTGGCATCTGGTGGGTGTTTGTCTGGGACAAAGCTTCCAGAGGAAGGAACAGGCAGCAAATTTTTGCTCTTCTGCAGCCTCCATTTGTGATACCCAGGCAAACAGGGTCTGAAGTGGACCTCCAGCAAACTCCAGCAGACCTGCAGCAGAGGGACCTGACTGTTAGAAGGAAAACTAACAGAAAGGAATAGCATCAACATCAACAAAAAGGACATCCACACAGAAACCCTAGTCAAAGATCACCAACATCAAAGACCAAAGGAAGATAAATCCACGAAGATGAGGAAAAAACAGTCCAAAAAGTCTGAAAATTCCAAAAACCAGAATGTCTCTTCTCTTCCAAAGTATCACAACTCCTTGCCAGCAAGGGAACAAAACTGGACAAATAATGAGTTTGAAGAATTAACAGAAGTAGGCCTCAGAAGGTGGGTAATAACAAGCTCCTCTGAGCTACAGGATCATGTTCCAAACCAATGCAAGTAAGCTAAGAACCCTGAAAAACGGTTAGAGGAATTGGTAACGAGAATAAGCAATTTAGAGAAGAACATAAATGACCCGATGGAGCTGAAAAACAGAGCACGAGAACTTCACAAAGCATACACAAGTAACAATAGCTGAATCGATCAAGCAAAAGAAAGGATATCAGATTCTGAAGGTCAACTTAATGAAATAAAGCATGAAGTCAAGATTAGAGAAAAAAAGAATAAAAAGGAATGAACAAAGCCTCCAAGAAATACAAGACTTTGTGAAAAGACCAAACCTACATGTGATTGATGTACCTGAAAGTGACGAGGTGAATGGAACCAAGTAGGAAAACACTCTTCAGGATATTATCCAGGAGAACTTACCCTAACCTAGCAAGACAGGCCAACATTCAAATACAGGAAATACAGAGAACACCACTAAGGTATTCCTCAAGAAGAGCAACCCCAAGACACATAATCATCAGATTCAACAAAGTTGAAATGAAGGAAAAAATGTTAAGGGCAGCCAGACAAAAAGGTCACGTTACCCACAAAGGGAAGCCCATCAGACTAATAGTGGAACTGTCTGCAGAAACCCTACATGCCAGAAGAGAATGAGGACCAATATTCAACATTCTTAAAATAAAGAATTTTTAACCCAGAATTTCATATCCAGCCAAACTAAGCTTCATAAGCAAAGAAGAAATAAAATTCTTTACAGACAAGCAAATGCTGAGAGATGTTTGTCACCACCAGGCCTGCCTTACAAGAGGTCCTGAAGGAAGTACTAAATATGAAAGGGAAAACCCAAACCAGTACCAGCCTCTGCAAAAAAATACCAAATTGTAAAGACCATCAACACTATGAAGAAACTGCATCAAGTAATGGGCAAAATAACCAGCTAGTATCATAAGGATAGGATCAAATTGACACAAAACAATATTAACCTTAAATATAAACAGGCTAAATGCCCCAATTAAAAGACACAGACTGGCAAATTGGATAAAGAGTCAAGACCCATTAGGGTGCTGTATTAAGTAGACCCATCTCACGTGCAAAACACATATAGGCTCAAAATCAATGGATGGAGGAATATTTATCAAGCAAATGGAAAGAAAAAAAAAAAGGCAGGGGTTGCAATCCTAGTCTCCGGTAAAACAGACTTTGAACCAACAAAGATCAAAAAAGACAAAGGGCATTATAGCATAAAGGGATCCATGCAACAAGAAGAGTTAACTCTCTTAAATATACATGCACCCAATACAGGAGCCCCCAGATTCTTAAAGCACATTCTTAGAGACCTACAAAATGACTTGACTCCCACACAATAACAGTAGGAGATTTTTTTAAATCGCATTTTAAGTTTTGGGGTACATGTGAAGAACATGCAAGATTGTTGCATAGGTACACACATGGAAGTGTGATTTGCTGCCTTCCTCTCCATCACTAGATCTGGCATTTCTTCACATGCTCTCTCTCCCCAGCTCCCCACCCCCTACTGTCCCTCCCCTATTTCTCCCCGGCAGACCCCAGTGTGTGATGCTCCCTTCCCTGCGTCCATGTGTTCTCGTTGTTCAACACCCACCTATGAGTGAGAACATGCGGTGTTTGATTTTCTGTTCTTGCATCAGTTTGCTGAGAATTATGGTTTCTAGATTCATCCATGTCCCTAGAAAGGACACAAACTCATTGTTTTTTATGGCTGCATAGTATTCCATAGTGTATATGTGCCATATTTTCCCTGTCAAGTCTATCATCAATGGGCATTTGGGTTGGTTCCAGGTCTTTGAATAGTAGGAGATTTTAACATCCCACTGTCAACATTAAAAAGATCAGTAAAAGAAAATTAACAAGGATATTCAGGGCAAGAACTCAGTCCTGGACCAAGCAGACCTAATAGACATCTACAAAACTCTCCACTCCAAATCAACAGAATATACATTCTTCTTAGCCACACATAGTACTTACTCTAAAACTGACCACATAATTGTAAGTAAAACACCTGTCAGCAAATGCAAAAGAACAGAAATCATAACAAACAGTCTCTCAGACAACAGTGCAATCAAAATGGAACTCGGTTAAGAAACTCACATGAAACTGTATAATTACAAGGAAATACAACAACCTGCTCCTGAATGACTACTGGGTAAATAATGAAATTAAAGCAGAAATAAATAAATTTATTTAAACCCATGAGAACAAAGACACAACATACCAGAATCTCTGGGACCCAGCTACACAGTGTTTACAGGAAAACTGACAGCACTAAATGCCCACATCAAATATGGGAAAGACCTAAAATTGACACCCTAAGATCACAATTAAAAGAACTAGAGAAGCAAGAGAAAACAAATACAAAAGTTAGAAGAAGACAAAAATTAACCAAGATCAGAGCAGAACTGAACAAGATAGATACATGAAAACCCCTTAAAAAAAGAAAAAACTCTTTAAAAAAATCAATAAATTCAGGAGCTGGTTTTCTGAAAACATTAACAAAATAAAGAGACCACTAGTGAGAATAATAGAGAAGAAAAGAGAGAAGAATCAAACAGACACAACAAAACAGGATAAAGGGGAGATCACCACTGATCTCACAGAAATACAAACTACCATCAGAGAATACTATGAACACATCTACACAAATAAACTGGAAAGTCGGAAGAAATGGATAAATTCCTGGACACATACAACCTCCCAAGACTAAACCAGGAAGAAGTCCAATCCCTGAATAGAACAATAATAAGTTCTGAAATTGAGGCAGTAATTAATAGTCTACCAATCAAAGAAAGCCCGGGACCAAACCAATTCACAGCCAAATTCTACCAGAGATACAAAAAGGAGATAGTACCATTCCTTCTGAAAGAATTCCAAATAATAGAAAAAGGAGGACTCCTCCCTAACTCATTTTATGAGGCCAGCATCATCCCGATACCAAAACCTGGCAGAGATGCAACAAAAAAAGAAAATTTCAGGCAAATATCCCTGATGAGCACCCATGCAAAAATTCTCAATAAAATACTGGCAAACTGAATCCAACAGCACATCAAAAAGCTTATCCACCACGATCAACTCAGCTTCATCCCTGGGATGCAAGGCTGGTTCAACATATGCAAATCAATAAACAAAATCCATCACATAAACAAAGTCAATGACAAAAACTACTAGATTATCTCAATAGATGCAGAAAGGGCCTTCAATAAAATTCAACACCACTTCATGCTAAAAACTCTCAATAAACTAGGTATTGATGTAATGTATCCCAAAATAATAAGAGCTATTTATGACAAACCCACAGCCAATATCACAATGAATGGGCACAAGCTAGAAGTATTCCCTTCGAAAACTGGCACAAGACAAGGATGTCCTCCCTCACCACTCATATTCAACATAGTATTGGAAGTTCTGGACTGGGCAATCAGGCAAGAGAAAGAGATAAAGGGGATTCAAATGGGAAGAGAGGAAGTCAAATTATCTGTTTGCAGATGACATGATTGTATATTTAGAAAACCCCATCATCTCAGCCCAAAATCTCCTTAAGCTGATAAGCAACTTCAACAAAGTCTCAGGATACAAAATCAAGGTGCAAAAATCACAAGCATTCTTATACATCAATAATAGATAAATGGAGAGCCAAATCATGAGTTAACTCCCATTCACAATTGCTAAAAAGAGAACAAAATGCCTAGGAATACAACTTACAAGAGATGTGAAGAACCTCTTCAAGGAAAACTACAAACCACTGCTCAAGGAAATAACAAAGGATGCAAACAAATGGAAAAACATTCCATGCTCATGGATAGGAAGAATCCATATTGTGAAAATGGCCACACTGCCCAAAGTAATTTATAGATTCAATGCTATCCCCATTAAGCTACCACTGACATTAACTTTCTTCACAAAATTAGAGAAAAACTACTTTAAATTTCATATGGAACCAAAAAAGAGCCCATAGAGCCAAGACAATCCTAAGCAAGAAGAACAAAGCTGGAGGCATCAGGCTACCAGACTTCAAACTATACTACAAGGCTTCAGTAACCAAAACACCATGGTACTGGTACAAAAACAGATACATAGACCAAGAGAACAGAACAGAGGCCTCAGAAATAACATCACACATCTACAACCATCTGATCTTTGACAAACCTGACAATAAGCAATGGGGAAAGGATTCTCTGTTCAATAAACAGAGAACTGACTAGCTGTATGCAGAAAACTGAAACTGGACCCCTTCCTTATACTTTATACAAAAATTAAAGATGAATTAAAGACTTAAATGTAAAACCTAAAACCATAAAAAACCCTAGAAGAAACTTAAGCAATACCATTCAGGACATAGGCACGGGCAAAGACTTCATGCCTAAAACACCAAAAGCAATGGCAACAAAAGCCAAAATTGGCAAATCGGATCTAATTCAACTAAATTGCATCTGCACAGCAAAAGAAACTATCATCAGAGTTAACAGACAACCTACAGAATGGGAGAAAATTTTTGCAATCTTTCCATGTGACAAAGGGCTAATATCCAGAATCCATAAGGAACATAAACAAATTTACAAGAAAAAAAACCAAACCACCCCATCAAAAAGTGGGTGAAGGATATGAACAGATACTTCTCAAAGGAGACATTTATGCAGCCAACAAACATATGGAAAAAAGCTCATCATCACTGATCATTAGAGAAATGCAAATCAAAATCACATTGAGATACCATCTCATGCCAGTTAGAATGGTGATCATTAAAAAATCAGGAAAAAACATGCTGGAGAGGATGTGGGGAAATAGGAATGCTTTTACACTGTTGGTGGGAGTATAAATTAGTTCAACCATTGTGGAAGGCAGGGTGGTGATTCTTCAAGGATCTAGAACCAGAAATACCATTTGATCCAGCAATCCCATTACTGGGTATATACCCAAAAGATTATAAATCATTCTACTATAAAGAACACATGCACATGTATGTTTTTCGCAGCACCGTTCACAATAGCAAAGTCTTGGAACCAACCCAAATGCCCATCAATTTTAGGCTGTATAAAGAAAATGTGACACATATACACCATGGAATAATATGCAGCCATAAAAATGGATGAGTTCATGTCCTTTGCAGGGACATGGATGAAGCTGAAACCATCATTCTCAGCAAACTAATGCAGGAACAGAAAACCAAACACCACATGTTCTCACTCATATGTAGGAGTTGAACAATGAGAACACATGGACACAGAGAAGGGAAAATCACACACTGGGGCCTGGAGGAGAGATAGCATTAGGAGAAATACCTAATGTAGGTGACGGGTTGATGGGTGCAGCAAAGCACCATGGTATGTGTATACCTATGTAACAAACCTGCACGTTCTGCACATGTATCCCAGAACTTAAAGTATAATTTTTAAAAAATTACACAAGAAAACACCAAAAAAAAAAGAAAGAGAAGAAAAATATGATAAGGAACATTAGCATAACCTTTTCTGTATTAGCAGGGCCACCAAAGAGAAAAGCATGTAAGTTAGAACACTGGCTATACTACAGTAGTTCAATTCAAAGATGTGCACATGAGGGAGAAAGACCAGAACTATCTAACTGGATAAAAACAAAGAAAAGGGAGCACATTCATTTGAGATTCCAGAGATCGTTACACTATTTAGCTTTGCATGGAATAGCTATATCGCACAAGGTATGCATTTTAAGTTGTTAGGAGTTCCTGTTCTTTTTCTTTTTCTTATTCTTATTGTAAAAACCAGAAAACTCCCTAGTTACAATCTCGTCTCTCCCATAACTGCATTTAGTTTAATGAGATGTTTGCAAAATTCACTGGGATTTTGGGAAGACTGGCAGGAGAGACAGCCTATACAAATTACTATATCAAAGAAAAAGCTGTGTCTTTGGGTATTGAATACAGTTCTAGCAAAGACATAAAAGCAAAAGCAGGCATTTAAAATAAGCTCAAAGGTCCCCCACCAAATGCTGATGATTTCCAAGTACCATATCTGCTAACATTAGAAAACAGACTATTTATAGTATTTGAGGTTGTTCTCGAAAACCGTGCTATTGAACCTTGATTTTCTGTTACTTAGCAATTACTGATGATTACTGACCAAGATATTCTACAACAAAAGGATCAGTGGTAATAATGTTGGCACAACCTGAGAAAGGAAAGGTCCACCTCTACTCTTCAGAGATCCAGAGGAAGAGAAAGGTAAATGGGGAAGAGAAAGGTACATGCACTGGTCAAGGCCAGAGCAAAAGCTGGTACTAGCCCCATGAGAAAAATGCAGAAGTTCTGATTCTCAGCATTTGTTGTGAACCACCAGCCATTCTCACTTCCCCTGCCAACAGTGTTGACTTTGGCCAGTGAGGGAAGAACTAGTTTCACAAACAATTATCACAACAAGAAATAAGGGTGGGGTACTTAAAAGCCGTAACTTTGGTGGACTGCTTTTTGACTATAATGTCACTATCAGGCTTTAAAAAGAAATTTATTTGTTCCTTCAACATTTACTGGACATGTTTATAATAAATCAAGTTGGCAATTATTGGTTACAATGATGTGGTTGAATCTTTTGTTAAGGAATACAAGGAGCTTAAGAGGAAGGAGAGAGGCAAACTTGACCCAAAGAATTAACTTTCAAAATATAAAAGCTGCGATAAGAACCACCACAAATGAAACAACAGAAAAATAAAAGGAGATTTCTGCAGTTATTAATTGCTGTATTACTGTTATTGTCATTATATAACCCAGTAGCATATGCAGAACCCTAAATGGTATATTTTCTGAAGAGACTCTGGCCAACTGGGTGAGGCTATGGTCTCCTTGAATCAAAACCTGTTGCTCCTTAAGGCCTGCATTCTGCCTTGATTAAACACAGTGGCAGGCTCCAGTTGAAGGGATGATTCTTCCTTTTTGAAGGGAGGTAGGATAGAGTAATTGCCAGATGTTTGCAATTTTAGCTATAAAAAGATGGCTGCTTTCCATTCCTGAGTATGTTGGATCTTTTTTCTTTCTACCCAAGCTATTGTGGTTGACTAAAATAGGCCACTGCACTGATGAATCATCATTCAAAACTGCAATAATGGAAGCAGAACAAATATGACATTTTAAATTCACATAAAAGAAAAATAAATAAAAATGCATGGGTAATAATTGTATGCTAAGCAACAGAAAAAAGCACGTTGCAGTCTAAAGAACACAATTTGGTTCAAAAGAGTTATGCCTGAATCTACTCTGGACTACATTCTACTGGTATGGTCTGGGGCAAGCTACCGCATCACCCAGCTTCCTTCTCTTCAACAGTGAAAAGGGGGTGAGGGGTTATCATCCCATCCACCAGAAAGAACCCATGCCCTATCCATCTCTATGCCCTGCCTTACAAATGCGTGGCTCAGGCAAGATGTGCAAATATTTGTTGTCTGAATAAATTAAATATATACATACATAAATATATAAATGTGTTTAAGAAACCATAGATCATGATGAAATTGTGTACACGTTACACTTTCTACTGTAGTTATTACAATCTGCCACTACCACATACTCAGTTTTCACTTCAAATACAACTTAGTAAATTTCATAGGAGCAGAAATTAAAAGCTGTTTTGTTTATTTAAGTAGCAACAATATAACTGGCTTGAAAGACTGGTGACCCCTAGACAAAGATGTTACCTTCCTTAATGTGTAAGTTAAGAATCTCTTTGAGGGTCTAATGGTGTTATGAACCTTTTCCTGAAAAAGACATATACACAGACTAAGTTTAAATAGAATTTCAGGAGACTGGCTTAATCCCAAATATGAATCTCAAAGATGAATGGAACTCAAGATAAAATTCCTAATTAAATTATTTTTTCCTGAGATTATGTAGTTAATAATCCCTAAAAATCTCTGTAGCAACTGACATTTTTGAAAATTAATTTATTTAATTAACAAAAATCACTACTTTCTTTCTGAAAGTTCACTTACATTTTAACTGCATTTATAGTTCAACAGTAAAGACATTACTTCTCAAAGAGATAATATAAATACGAATCTTTTTTTATTTTGCCACATTGAAAAAGTTCAAGTAAAGTAATTCTACTTCTAACAAAGGTGCAATGAAAATTCAAAAAAGGAATCATAATTCTACCAGGGACAAACATAAGCCAAGCCAATTCTAAAATCTCAATCGGCAAACACACACACAAAAAAATACAACTGAGCTTCTAAGATTATTTTTTAAATGGTCAGTATGAGCTATATGAGATTTTATGATTAAAAATTGGAATTATAAAAAAATACTGTGGATATGACCCTCAGAGCTAATGTTCCTATTTTCATTTCAATAATAAAATAGAAACAATGATTGTAGCTTCCACTGATTTTGTCGTTATTTTGTACCAAATGCTATGCCAATTCATGACTTCATTTAACTTTGGAAAGCAACTCATAAAGATACAAATATCTCTATTTTATTTATTTGAGATGGAGTTTTTCTCCATCAACCAGGCTGGAATGCAGTGGCTCACTGCAACCTCCGCCTCTTGTGTTCAAGTGATTCTCCTGCCTCAGCCTTCCAAGTAGCTGGGATTACAGGTGCGTGTCACCACACCCAGCTAATTTTTGTATTTTCAGTAGAGACAGGGAGTCGGAGTTATGTAATATTGGCCAGGCTCATCTTGAACTCCTGACTCAGGTGATATACCCACCTTGGCCTTCCAAAGTACTGGGATTACAGGCGTGAGCCACTGTGCCTACTCTGTAAATATCTTTATTTAAAATTGAAAGACCTTAGGTTGCAGCCTATGCTAATGAATCCAAGTTCCCATATAATTAAGAGTTCAAGTAAAATCAAAACTTGAACCCAGATCTATCTGATGCCAGAGTCTACATGCTTAATCACTGCCTCCCTGAGTCTTTCTTCTCTGCAGCCTTCCTATAATACCTTGGCTCCAAGCAAACTCTTTCTTTTGATAGAGTTAGCCACAGAGTCACTTCACAAATAGAAGCTTTACAATAAAGCTTCATATCGTTAGTTAACTGGTCATTTTCATATGTTGAGTTTCTAATGAAAATCTAAACTGTTTAAGGGTGAAGATGTGTTTTCACTTTTTCTTGTCTCCTGCAGAGCTCTGTTAAATCACAGTGGCACAAGACGGAACTGAATAGGCCACAATAAAAGAACTGAATTAAATGCAGAAGTCAAGATATAAAACAGTGAAATCTGTCTACCAGGGATCACATTGGGTGGGCATGCATGACACTTTACTGTCACCTAACTAAAGTGGTGATATTTCTGGGTACACCTCATAGAACTTGGAAATCTCTTTCCCAGGAGGTAATTTTTACAGAGGATGCACTTAATAAAACCCAAGTCATTACAACACACATGAACAGATCAATAACAAAAATAATGACAAATTTAAATGCCATTGTTATAGAATGGTAAAAAATAAAATATCATTTAATTCCATCACAATATCAATAAAACTACCAGGGATATCTAAAAAGTTTAAGCAAGATGACATAATTCAACTGAATTAAGTAAAATTCCAAATGGTTATTCCAAAGGTCTTGTCAAATAATGTCTCCAGGAGACATTATTTGAGAAACTTGGTAATAACTTCTTGAGACTACTTTGGCTGTTTTACATTTTTACACATCATAGACATCCATGCATAGGTGATTGATTCTAAGCAATTTTCATACATTATTTCAATGATCTAAATCTTCAAATCACTCTGAATAGTATAATTTGGGAAAATGATGAAAAAATTCTTTCATTTAATAAAAATAATAACAGCATTAACATGAGATACAGTATACTGCTGAGGAACAGCTACAGACTTGGATTTAGGAGACAAAGGTTCAATTCCCAGCTTTGCAATATGCTAGCTATTTCATTTTGCCTATACTATACTCTCTGCAGATTGGGGGTGATGATAACCGTTTTTTACAGAGTAGCTAGAAAGATTAGGTAAGCAGTAAAGCACAGTAAATTTCAGATGAAATGGAGGCTAATAAATCCACTACAATATTTTTCAAATCATTAAGATACCGTTCTACCAGATTCATTGTCTTAGTAATTGTAATAATAGATTATTACCAAATAGTGTTTATTGTACATCACTGATACTTAAGAGAAGATATTAAAATTTGGTCAAATGTGATTTCTACATTTATTAGCCTAACATGGCTCTCTGAATCACAGATTTTTCATTTGTCTTTAGGAATCATAATAATGTAGGAATTATAATAACATTACAGGATATTCTGGTGATTAAACTAGATATTATGTGAGAAAGTGCTCTAAAATCTATTCACATTCGTGCACAGTCATACAAACACATATTTAAAATTGTAATGAACATTTCACAATAAAAATCCTTCTTTCATTGCTCTGTTTTCTCAGGATTACCCGAATGTGTGAATAAGTAAGAAAGCAAAATAGAACAAAAAATGATTAAGTTAGCTTACACCTCCATTCTTAAGGGTGTATGTTGATTAAGTAATAAAATAAAAAAAAAGCTGCCTTGAAATTGTTTCAGGAGATATAAAGAAAATTGACTTCTGCTTTTTCTTTCTTGCCCTAGTATGTGTATGCACAGGCACATTTTATTCTAAAGTACAAGAGACAAGTACACACAGATAGCAATAGTACTTCTGGCCAGTACCTCCAGGAAAGTACATCTTGCCTGTGGTATAAGATCATCATGTTCATATTTCTTGATCCTTCCTCTCTGTAGCTACCTAATTTCCTGGAGCTATTTCCCTAGAAGTAAGTTTCAGAGCATGCTAGAACATTTGGGTCTACCCATAGTGAAGTCACTATGTTCACATTGCAAAGCTATTCCCAGGAGTCCAGATGCACTGCCTGAGGACATCAGCAAAGAGCTGCCAAAATTACAAGGGTCACGATGGGCGCCATTCTCTGCTTTTGCACATGCTGTTCCCTTTACTTGGCGCGTCATGCTGTCCACCGCCCTTTTCTGCTTGGTAAACAACTAATTCATTCTCCAACACTCAGATCAGATGTCTCCTCCTCCGTGATGCTTTCCCCAGTTCCTCCTAGAGGACAACCTTCACATTATATTATGGCACTAAATTTACATAGTGCAAACTTGTCGGGCATGTGGTGTCTATTACTTGTCTATCTTGACTAGTGGACTTACCTGTGCTGTCTGAAGACAGCAACATACAGAACAATGTAAAGAACATATAATAAGGGAGAGTGCTGGAAGGGCAAAGTGCTAGAAGGCTCAGGGTGCCACATCCCAGTGACCTGTACTCCTCTGCCCCACATGCTGTCCTCAGCCATCAGGTCTCTCTGAATGCAGTAACTTTAAGAAAGGATGATAAAAATACCATACTTACTTTTTTTTTAAAGTTCTTTAGGTAAATCATTATTCTAGGGTATGATTTATTTATATCGTATATTTGCCCAAAGGCTCAGGTGTCAGATTTATTTTTATAATGTCCATAATGAATCCATTTTTAGATAATTTACGTAGGCCCACTGTGACCCAAAAATGGCTGAGATTTCAGGCATTGCTACCTGAAGCAACACAATAGCAACAACTCTGTAATGCAGAAGCTTGGCCATGGCTAGGGCATTCTAGAAGAATCCATTTTTGTTGTTTGAAATCTTCTGGTTTTGAATTCCAAATGAAACGACCTGGACAACATATGCAAAAGATGGGTGTCTATGATTAAAACACTAAGGGAAAGGAATAGCAACATGAAGGATGTTCTAAGTCTCCAAATCTGTACAATGTTCACATGATAAAGATGCTTAAGACTTCAAAAGCTACCGTCATTAACTACAGGAGGAAGAGTACACTGTCAGGACCCGGAGAAGGTTCGAAGGACATTAAGGCACTGGTTCCTGAATTAATAAAATAAATGGGTGGTTCTCAAACTTCGGTTGAGCATCAGTCACAATTCCCTGGGGAGTTCTATTTTTTGTTTGGTTTTAATGCAGATTCCTGGGCCCCATACTCAGAGATTTTGATTCTGTAGAATTGTGATGGGACCTAGGAACTGCTTTAATTTTTTTTTCTTTTGAAAAATATTCTCCAAGTATTTCTGATGACTGGGGCCAGGTTTGAAAACCACTGGTTTAAACCATTACATTATAGCAATGATACATATAGCAGTGATCTTTCAAAGTACCATGTAGGCAATTCAGATGGCATGTAATACAGACTTTAATGTATTTCTTAAGAATACATTAAGAAATCTATATGTATTTCTTTATTTTACCGTTATTAACCCTTTTTTGAAATACAGAATCACAGAAAGTTGCAAAAATAGTACAGAGTCCCATGTACACTTTACCCAGGTTCCCCAATGGTAACTCTCAGAAAGCTATAATATATTACAAAACTAGCAAACTGACATTGTTTCATTAACTCGACCTTACTCAGTGTTTTCCATTTTATAGCCTGCACTGATTTGCATGTGCATACAGTTCTGTGTCATTTTATCCCATGTACAGACTCACGTAGCCATCACTTCAACTGAAGTGTAGAACTTTTCCTCCACCACAAAGACTCTTGCTGCTTCCACTTAGTATGAATCACCAGTACTTGCCCTACCTGACCTGCCATCTCTGTGCCCTAGCAATCACAAATATGTCCTTCATCTCTAGATCTTTGTCTTAAAACAAAATCTTACAATATATGTAACCTCTTGAGACAGTTTTTTCACTAAGCATGTCCAGGTTATTGCATATATAGTCAATAATTCATTCTTTTTTACTGCCTAATGATATTATTCCATTGTATGACTATACCAGCCTTCACTGAAACATTTGCCTATCAAAGGATATTTGGGATTTTCCAGTGTTTTGTCATTATGATTTAAAAAAAAAAGTTGCTATGAACATCCATGTACAGACTTCTTTGTGAATGTAATATTTTGATTATCTGGATTAAATGCCAAAGGGTGTATTTGCTGAGTCATATGGTTAGTATGAGTTTACTTTTGTAAAACACCAACAAAGACTTTTCCAAAATGGCTACAACATTGTGCACATTCCTGCCAGCATTGTGAGAGATCATTTCTCCACATCCTTAGCAGCATATGGTACAAATTTTTAGGTTAGCTTTTCTAATACATGTGTGGTGATATCTCTTTGTGGCTCTCTCCATATTTTTATTCTCGAAAAAGCAATTAAATTCTCTTCAGATGTAAAATATGGACTGACAGTAGTTTTGTACATTTGTATAATTTAAAAATAAACGTGTATCTCCCCACACAAATCAGCATTAATTATTGTTTTTGAACCATACAAAAATTAGGAGGAACCCATCACCTTATTAAGGAACTCATTTCAGTAATTAAACTGACAAGTTACAAAATAAAGGAGATTTCTGTCAACAATACACAGACTTCTCCTTGTTCTAAAACATCGAATCCACTTTGTTCTGGTATATTAGTTCTATCACTGTAACTTCTAAATAAGTCCCCCAGAACGTGTCTATGGCAACCAGGGAAGGAATCCCCAGGATCAAGGTTTGGCTTCCCCATTTCCTAATCTGCAATACTGAACAAGCCACCTGCCTCTCTGAGTCTCTGAAACAAAGATAAACATGTTGCCTGCATTCAAGAATTTTCACTGGTTATTCACAGCACTCCTGGGCAAAGAACTTGTACGTCCCTGAAACGTATTAGTGAATACATTCTCAACTATTGTCAACTAGGAAAGAAAGGGATTGTATTAGATAACTTTTAAGACTCAACCTGGTTCTAGAATTTTACAGTTTATATAGTGTTGTAGCATTGTGATTCCTATCACTGTTATTAGAAGCTAATGATATTCAAAAGTACTTATGGACACCATGTTAAATTACTATTATATTTATATTAGCACATATTCATTAGTATAGACTAGGCATCCCACAATCAAAACACTTGAGACATTGAAATGTTTCAAATTTCAGACTTCTTGAATTTTTGGAATATTTACGCATACCAGCTGAGCAACCCTAAACCACAATTCTGAAATCCAAAATGTTCCCGCGAGCATTTCCTTTGAGCATCATATTGGCACTCAGAAAGTTTTAGATTTTTTCACATTTAAGATTTCAGATTTTTGGATTAGGGTTACATAACCTATATTAAAATATTTTTTATAATTTTGAATAATTATTGGTAATCACATATAAGGTTATAAAATGCATTTATTAAATACATTTTATTTCACCATTGTATCAGTATTGATTATTATTAATAATGTTATTTTTATTACAGCAAGAAAATACATCCCAAGAGGGCAGGGACTAGTGGTATATATACACCATGGGATACCACTCAGCCATAAAACAGAATGAAATACTGGCATCTGCAGCAACTTGGATAGAACTGGAGACCATTATTCTAAAAGTAACTCAGGAAAGAAAAATCAAATTTCATATGTTCTCACTTATAAGTGGAAGCTAAGCTATGAGGATTCAAAGGCATAAGAATGATATAATGCACTTCGGAGACTCAGGGTAAAGAAGGGTGGGAAGGACGTGAGGGATAAAAGACTACAATGTATATTGCTCGGGTGATAGGCACACTGAAATCTCAGAAATCACCACTACAGAATGTCTCCATGTAAGCAAAAACCACCTGTTCCCCACAAGCTAGTGAAGTAAAAAAAAAATCTCTAATAAGACAAAATTTAATACATATGAGTTCATAATCACAAACTATTGAACACAGAGAAAGCATGTGGAAATTTAGGGGTATTCTAAGTTAGCTATGAAAATACAAGTTGTTACAAAATCAGTGAAAAGAATGAGAACAATGAAAGGAAAATAAAAGGACCCTGAGATCCAAAGAGCTACTAACTGGGAAAAAAGCATGCCCCACATTTCAGTGTGCCAAAGCCCTTTAGCAAATGGTTATTAGCAGAATATCTTATAAAAGAAAATTATAAATATGGGTAGCCCCAAAAGGTAAGTTGATGTGGAAAATATGTCGGTAGTTTTCTACTTTCACAGTCAGAATAAAAACATGAGAAAGCAAACTCCAGAGATTATAGACGTAACACCAAGGTGAGACACATAATTGGCAATATCCACGTGGCAATGGTTAGATAACTCCTGGACTAAAAACCTCAAAGAATGGGCACAGGAAGGAAAGGTAATTCAAAGACATAGGTTGAAGCTGCAGAACCACAGTGTCTAATAAGCAGCTGAGAACGGAGAACATGTGTCTGGAGAGCAGGTTTATACTATTGTGCTTCATCAATTAATTCCGTTCTGCAAACACTATTGAGTTCCCAGGATGCGTCAGGTATCGTACTAGGTGCTGTTGAGGAAAAAGGCATGAGTCGGGCAGCCCCTGACTCTCACGGTTCAGAGTACACAATAGCACACAGGTGTATAACAAGCAAATCTATTAAAAAACACATTGTCATAAGAATTGTATGTGATGCATGAAGGTAGGAGGTAGTAAAGAAAGGTTTGCCATTAGAATATAGTACAAGGTTTGGGTTAACTCTAGAATTAGACAGAAAAGACTTGAGTGCCAACTCTGTTCGAGCAGGTTGTGCTGCTCTGAACAAATAACTTACACTCTCTAGACTGCAGTTTTCACATTTACACCAGAACAAGATGGATTGTGTGACTTCTATTAGTTCTAACTTTCTGAATTTGTGGTTAAGCTTTTATTTTATTTTATTTTATTTTTGAGATGGAGTCTCACTCTGTCTCCGAGGCTGGAGTACAATGGCTCAATCTCAGCTTGCTGTAATGTCTGCCTCCTGGGTTCAAGCAATTCTCCTACCTCAGCCTCCCAAGTAGCTAGGATTACAGCCACCTGCCACCGTGCTCTGCTGATTTTTATGTTTTTTAGTAGAGATGGGGTTTCACCATGTTGGCCAGGCTGGTCTCGAACTCCTGACCTCAGGTGATCCACCTGCCTTGGCCTCCCATAGTGTTGGGATTAGAGGCATGAGCCATTAGGCCTGGCCTTGGAGGTCAACTTTTAAGCGATGAGTTGAGACTGTAGAAGCAGGAAACTTGGGGACAAGTACATGCTAAAAGCAAAAAACAGCATGAGCTGAGGTAATATGGAGCATAAGCTGGTATCAACAATGCATCCTGGAAATAAAACCTGTGCTACCTACTATCTAGGGAATTTCACTAAGAATATAGAACATTCTAAATGAAAAAAAAAAAGTAAAAGAAAAAGAATTGTTATAAATTTTTTAAATGTGTAAACATTTAAACACAATGGACAGAAGTTACAAAAATGTTCAGAGTAAAAAGAATGTACTGATAACATTTAAATTAAATATAAAGAAAAGCAAATCTTATTCTTCCAACAAATACGTGGATACATCTTTGTGTCATACAGCAGATGCAAAAATGTAGCTTCTATTTTTAAAAGTCTGAATGTCCATAAACCGTTCCCAAGATTTGTCTTTAACTTACATATTAAAGGAAAATTTCTTCTCTTGCATATTCAGAAAAGGTAAAGGTTATTATATTTAGAGAGAGGGGGAGAGAGGAAAAGAGTGAGAACTGGCAGAAATGCAAGAAAGAACCAAAATTTCAGAAAACAAAAGACTGAGTTATACCATATTCCAAACTGCTTTGGAGAAGCATTACTGAGCGTGCACTCACCCAGCCAGCCATCCGCCAGCCATCCAAATATATATGCACACATAAGAACACACAGACATACATTTGACCATATGCAACCATTCCTACTAAAAACACAGTAGCATAATATGAGCTATGAGGAACATAAGGACGACTGAGAAACCATGTCTTGTTGCTTCAATGGGGAAGCAAAGCTTACATATATTCTTATAAGGGAAGCAGGGACGTAGCATTGTAATATGGGGTTTGGTGCCACACGTGCTGTGAATAGAAGGACAGGCAGCATCGCACGCTGGATATGGACAGCAGCCTCAGTTCAGAAACATACTCCAAACAAATCATAGAGAATGTCACCTCTTTTAAGCTTCCATTTCTTTATAAGAAAAAAAAAAAACATTTTGTAGGGTTACATAAGCAGGCAATAAAATAATAATGAGAAAGCACAGAACCTGGCATACACTACATGTTCAATATGGGACAGAATGTAAGCAAGAGCAAAAACAAATTTGGTAGTCATAGAATACCAAGCAGAAATTTGGTAGTCATAGAATAAGATGTGGAAACTCGGGGAAGGAAGTGATTACTTCTGATCTAGGCTACACCTAGACTTTTGGAGTAAGTGATACAAATAGCATTTTGCCAGGTAACAAAAACGTATGGAGTGGCATATCGAAAGGAAAGCCAAGGACTGTGCACTGCAGAGCATGCAAACAAATCACTTCAGTGTTCTAGAGAATAAGATAGTGGTTGAACCACACGTAGTACAGGCAGGGCATGTCAAATTCAGAATAAAGGAGTCTAAAGGGAGGCCATCATGTGCTTCTCTTCTCCCTATCTTATATATGCCATTTCTTAGCCCACTTCATATAGGACCTGCCCTCGCCATAATGCTCAGGCATATAAGAACTCTCAGACCTACAAAGACTTCCTCACACCTTTGCCTTCTGCTCTACAATGGGCCATGTCTCTTCTGTTCCTATTAAAGGGAGGACCACTGAAGCTTTCCCCAAAAGTTAGGAGAAAAAATAACAATGCCCATAGTAAGCTGACACAGGGAAACATTGAAAACATAAATAAGGAAGCCACCATACAGCTCCTCCTGTTCCTATGAAGAGTGATTCTCTTCCAGATCCCATTCCCAAGCCCTGCAATCACTAAAGAAGGATGAGTCAAAGAGAACCAGTTCCACTAAGTGCTTGATTAATTGCAAAGACGCAGTCTCCTTCAAGGGCACTAAAACATCACGGTGTCCTGTAGAGATTACTACAGCACCAAAGGCTTCATTTATTGTTTTTCCAGAGCAGCTTTCTGAGGGTCTCATTGTTGCACTTTCTGGGGAAAAGGATACCCAAAGATCCACAGCTGCAGCTTAGCCATGCATGCAGAAGCCTGATGCATCGTACCACCCAGCCTAGGTGTCCAGTCATGTTACGCAAGCTAGACATCTGAACTAGGCTTCTGGCATCAGACCTGAAATACTAATAAAGTGTTTACTAGGAGTGGGAGAGGACTGGGAAGAAAAGCGGAGGACTGGACTGTAACACGAAGTGTGAGACACTCGCATGCAATATTGATAAAACAAACATTCATATCATCCAAGAAGCAACTTGAAACATCATGGAGAGGGTAAGATGTTAATAATTTTTTAAATGGTGGGATGGAGACAGAAAACAAAGGAAGAGGAGCTAAACCTCCTTTCACTGCCTCTTCTCTGTCAGCTCCTAGAAATCTAATATTCTTCAGTTTTTTAATTTTAAGTTATTGTTTCTTGAATTTGAATAAGCTGCTAACATCATTGGTATAAATATGTCACCTTTTCAACCAAACAGTATGGTACCATTTACACCACCTCTGAGGCTTCGTGTGTGAGTGTATACACACAAATACACACGAGAGCTGGAGCTCACATAGACCTTCAAATGCTACTTTATGTAAACTGAATGCATTGTTATTAAAACCTCTAAAACTAGGCTTTACTCAAATTTGTCTGTGAGCTTCAACAAATGCAGATCTCACAGAACTCTCTAGACAGCTTTATCCTTCAGCAGCCTAAGGGAAGAAAAACTGCTAGAGGAGGTAAAACAATTCCATGAACTTCATTAAGTTTACTTCGCATAAGTTTCTGATTGGACTACTGCTTGGCAGCATTTGCAGACATTTGTCTAAGGGCAAGAGGGAGGGACCACTGTCTGGTAGGTACAACCCTCCAAGAGTATGAGCTGGAGGTGGAAGATAATGCAGTGGAGAGGCATTGAGCTGTGACTGAAGAGGCCAGATTTCTAGTTTGGGCTCTAACGCTATTTCACTATGTAACCATAGCCATACAGTCCAAAAAAGCCTTTTTCCTAAAACAACGGGTTGGTCTATACCATTTCCAGGGGCTCCTTTACTTTTAGTAGCCTATAAACTATAATAACCACACTGTGAATTCACAAACTACCTTTTTCTGACACAACATTGTACTATAAATCACCTACATAGCATTGAACTTTCCTACTCCAAGTACCCACCTCTGAAATCCAAGCACTTACCCTCACTTCCAGGTTGCTTGTATGGGTTGTACTTAGGTTTTGGAGCAACTACTGGTGCAAACTTTTTGGGTGGCTGTTGTGTAGACACTGAAATGCTGGGGTTCCCAAAGGAATGGGTGGTCTCCATCCGTGCAGGCACATGGCCGAGGGGCTCACCAGTGCTTTTGGGTGGCAGCCAAGATGGGTGAGACATGGTTGGAATCTGTGACTAAAAAGAAACGAACATTGTTTGTATAGAAGCATGAAAATGGAGAAAATACACCTCACTTCATTGCTATTTCATCTTAATCCATACTAAACGAATCTTGATAAAGTTCTCTGGAAAGAAGGATGAAAGAAAATCGAAGAAGGAAAACTGAGGAGGCATGGGAATCGCCAGCAGGAAGAGAAGGAGGAAGAGGAGGAAGGGGAGGAAAAGGAGAAAGAAAAAAAGAAAGAGAAGGAGGAAGGGGGAGGAGGAGGAGGAAGAGAACACTCCCCCAAATTTGAATATCTCTCTTCCAATAGTGACCTATTTTAATACGTAGCTCTCTTGGGAAACAGATATGAATAAAAAATCCTTCCTAACATGAAGGAAGTTCTACAGTAGGAGGATGGAAAAGAGCTTCAGTTTTATTAATAATTTATTAAAGTAATTATTATCTCACCAATTAAATGGTTATACCTAAATGAAGTGCTAAGTTACCTAAGTGAGGTTAAAAGCAAGTGTGGCAGAGATGCAGAAAAAGATAGGCTCACTTCTTACTGGGGGCAAAATTAACAAGATTTTATTGATGAGGTGATACATAGACTGGGTTTGAGTGCTGAGTAGGGTTTGAACCTGAAAAACATTCGCAAAATTATATAGGCAGAAAAGTACACAGCACTTAGGTTTAGTGTTCTTGGAGGGGGACTAACAGAAAGCACCAAGCAAAAGAACTAAAAGCTGGGTTGAAACCAAAGCACAGACAGCTTAGTAGCCACACCTGAGTTTAAACTTATTCTTCAGGCATTAAGGAACCACTGAAAGTTTATTTTGGAAACAGGGGCTTAACAGATACTTAGCAGGACACTTTTAAATGACCCATCCACAGGAGCAGCTCTGGTCTCCACCAAGAGGCATGTGGAAAAGGGCAGGAGGGGCACACAGGTTGCCACAATGTCTGGGACAGTTGTTAGAATTTAGGGCCAGAGGACAGAATATTCAGCACACGTAACGCAAAGGTCAGCCCTGAACAATAATGAAATGTCCATGAAATCAATGCTGAGCTGAAACCATATTGGATCTTCATGAAGAGCTTACTAAAAGTAGGAGGGGAACAATCAGCCCAGCCCAGCCTAGATGCTGCTCTGATCAGACTGCATATACTATTTGAAGAAAGGAAAGTCTCCTCTGTCAGCATAAGCCAATCACCTCTCCAGTCAGCCTGCCTGCTGGGGATGAGCCTGGCAGGCTGCTCATGAGGAGGGCTCTCCAAGCCTGATTGCAAGAGCTCTCCAGCACAGGGACACCCGGAAGGCACCCTGCACCCGCCCCTAGCCCCAAAACCACCTACTAATTTATTAATTGAACTGAATTAATTAAGAGGGCTACATGATTACCTCCAGATGTCTGTAAAGACAAAAAGCATCAGAACACAAAAAAATTAAAGGCCTCAGTACATGGCATAGTAATAGAGAGACAGGGTGGAGGGGAGAGCTGGGAAACAGTGTTGCCTGGATATTAACATCAGTCCACACCATCAACAAGTGGCATCTCCTCTAGAGCCTCAGATCGTTTCACTCTCAGAGAACTCAGCCAAACATAGTGGCTCACACCTCTAATCCCAGCACTTTGGAGGCCAAGGCTGAAGGATCACTTGAGGCCAGGAGTTCAAGACCAGCTTAGGCAATGGCAATAGATTGAGACTCTGTCTCTACAAAAAAATTTAAAATTAGTTTGATGCGGTGGTGTACACCTATTGTTCCAGCTACTCAGGAGGCTGAGGTTGGAGGATCACTTGAGTCTAGGAGACAGAGGCTGCAGCAAGCTGTGATGGCACCACTGCACGCCAGCCTGGGTGACAGAGGGAGACCTTGTCTCAAAAAAACAAACAAACCTCTGTCTTCCTTAGCTCTCAGAATTTTTATGGCAACCAATGAGGTGATATTAAAGTACTTTGTATAGTACAAAGTGCTATGTAAAGTGAGAAAAAAGGATGCCTCTATTCTTACAGAAAGTCAATGGCAATTTTGTGACCATCTTGCTTGGAAGAACAGCTTGATGTGCAGTTTTCTTAAAAGACGAGGATAATATGAATCAATGACAAAGACTCTAAACTGGGAATCAGGACACATGCTATTGAAGCCAGTGGTATTGGCTTTTCACTCTGGTTGCAGGATCTTTCTTTTCTTTTTCTTCACCTGTATCTTTTACATATTCATATGTATACACAAATACATACATGTACACACACACACACACACACACACACACAAAGATACACATATACTTGCTAAACTGTGAGTTCCTTAAAAGGGCAAGGACCATATTTTACACATTTATAAACTACCATTAAGGACTAGCACAAAACCAATATAGAAAAACAACCAATGAATGTGTGTTTTACTCATGGTTCTTAAATTTAGCTGCACATTTGGAATAACTTGAGATGATTTTTTTTCTAAATACCAAAACCAAACCCATCTCACAGGGTTGAGAGATGCCAATTTTGGTTTTGCTTTTGCTTTTAATTGAGGTTTGGTCTTCTACTAAATTGGGAAAGAAGTGATAAAAGTGACTGGTTTGCTTTCAGTATGACTAAAGTGAATATAAGTGTGAAATAAAAGGGATCAAGTAAAGGTTTGAAACTTTTAATGCACTGTGCACATTTGCAGTATAAGTTTTAATTATAATTTTTTAAATGGTTTAATACTGTCCTTGGAAGGTCTCTATAAATCTAAGGTTACTTTATAATGAAAGGTTTTAAAATTGGTTAATATAGGATGCAGTAGTTTCTTAAGCAAAGATTCACATTTTTGCAGCAATCTCAAGTTACTGACTTTATCATCTTGGCTCTTCAGATACAGCATAAAGAAATAGGCAATTTCTGGGAGAGTATAAATAAAATTTAAGCATCATGTGCAAATCATCGTTTCCACAGTCATTTCAGTTATGCCCAGCCTCATAAATTACCTGGACACTTCCCTCCATGAAGAAGCACCTCCTCCTGCTCCTCCTGAGAGGCCCATGTTCAGACTAATCATTTGTTTGCAGATGGCCTTTTCAGCATCTTCTCTTGCCATTCTTCTACATGTTAGCAGTGATCCAGTGACACCATTCCCAGGATTTATAATTAACTTTCATGATTCTGAACCTTGCTCAAGCTGTGTTCACTATCAACAATGCCATTTCCCTCTCTTCACTTTCTACCAAGCCCTACATTTTTATATTGTCCCAGTTCAAATGTCTCTAACTCTGTGAACATTTCTCTAACTCTTCCAAAGAAGAGTAGTTTAATTCCTTTTTCTGGGCTCTTTAGAACTTTTTGCATACTTATTACAGTCCACAAGGAAGTCATTTAATTCACCTGCCTACATATCTCAACAAGTTTCCAACAAGTTGGAAACTCCAAGTAGTCTCACTATACTGGCATGATCCCTAGGCAAGAAGCCCTTACACAGACATCTTACACGGAAATGGGTGAATGAATAAACATTACTCTTTCTTAGTTACTCGTATCCTTCTAGAATTGCTAAAGCATTCACTAATACAATCATCTCTTTTTTCTTCCTTTAATTTGGTGATGTAACAGAGCATGCTGATAGATTTCCAGATATTATACCATCTTTGCATTTGTGGAATAAATCCTGTCTAGTCACAGTTGCAGTGCCCTCTTTAGCAGCCACTCAAACAATCGTCTCTTTTTCCCTCCCTTAATTTGATGATATAATAAAATATGTTGATAAAGGTCCAGATATTGAACCATCTTTGCATTCCTAGAATAAATTCTTTGCTACATTTGTGTTTTGATATATTAACAAATAAACTATGCTATTTTATTTATAATTTATGTACATATAATCAAAGAAAAACCATTTCATTGCATTTTCTCTGCTTGTTTTACTTATCATAATTAGGTTTTGATAGGAGGGTTTTCTCCAACCTCCTCTACTATCTAGGTTATTTAATAACTACATTGGAATTATCTGCTTTTTAAAGGTTTATAAAAATTCAGCATAAAGTCATCTAAATATATGTTCTTTTAACAGAGGTTAATCAGATTTCCAGTAACGTCTATGATAGTAGTACCAGTTTTCTATTATTCTGAGGTCATTTTGCATTACTTTTCTGCTAGAAATTCACCGTTTTTTCCCTAGATTTGATCTCTGCTCTCTCTTAACCAAGCTACTTCTTATCTAAAAATGACTTCCAATTTTCTGTGCATCAATTTAGATCATAAGCATTACTTTCTACTAGTCCTTAAAGGCAAATCTTGCACTGTATCCCACAGTTAAAGTTATATATCCTAATAATACCATTCCACAGCATGTACATACCGCTGTCATACATTCATCACATGGTACTCTCCCTATCTCCTTGCCTGTATCCCAGACTAAACTCACAAATCCTTAAGAGTAGAAATACTTATCGTTTATAATCCCTGGGCCTACACAGGATAGGTACTCAATAAAAGTGTCTGTTAATTTAATTAATGAATGAATTTATTTGCCTGGCACTGGAGCTATAGATGAATCAGATTCTTATTCTTTACTCAAAGAGCTCAAAGCCTATTTGAGGAAGAAATATTTATAAATGTGAAAAGAGAAAGGGAGCAACACAGAAAGCACATGAAAAATGTTGGGGAGTGTCAGAAAAGCTAGCATAAGCTTGGCAGAGATAGCCTTTAACCAGACTTTGAAAGCTGAGTGAATAAAAGAAAACTGGAGTAACAAGGGCAAAGATTAGAAATAATAATGTGAGCTCAGGTATGAAGCAAGACATTTCTGTAAGACAGGGATCAGATCAATGGTACCAAAATGAGGGATTCGGGGAGAATAGTTAGGGGAAAGTTTTAAAAGAAAATGTAAGTGCTTCCTTTTAACGATCTTATATAAAGATAAGAAACTAGAGCTTTTATCCTTGAACAGGAAGATAACAAGAGTGAAAACTCCAGGTACTAAAAATTAAATCATGTAGGACGGATCCAAGGAAACTGATACATCCAATAGGATAGACATAGATTCCGTGTGGCCCCAGTTCTAGTCTCAGCTATAGCAGTGTAACCTTTAACAACAGATGATACTCATTTGCAAAATTAATACCTGTAAAGTCCCAGTCAGCTCTAATATTCTAGAGTGCTTTCTTTCTCTAAATCTTACAGCCCTTCATCTTGGTAAATGGGCTTGATGAAACTTCACAAGTTTAATGAATGGATGAACTAGCATATATCACTGGGGTGTCCCGGCATCTCAGAGAGACCCATGTCGACACAAAGATAAGCAGTGGTGAGAACTGGGGATGCTGGACCCAGATTTACCCTGCTCTTACTTTTAGATAGGTTTTAGATAGGTTTCACCCTAAGCTCATAATCATCATGAAAGCAAGAAGTGAAAGGGAAGATTTCCAGAGAGGCTCTGAAAATACGCAAACACCATCAGCAGACAGGAAAGCAAGAACAATGGCCCTCGTCGAAGCAAGATGCCTACTGCTGAAGGGAGCTGCTTCCTCAGTGTTGCTCTTTCAGAAACCATCCAATGCAAAGCATAAGAAGAACCTAAGAGGTTTCACTTATCAACTCCTCTGCTCTTCTTCTGTCTTTTCCCCCCACCTGTCCTAAGAAGACGAGAGACTGACAATAAATAACAAGTGTTTATTGAAGGCTTATTATATGTCAAGCAGTTTTCAATGGCCACACAGTCATCCTGACTACCATATGAGGTAGCATTATCATTACCCACATCTAGCCAATCCAGAAAGTAAGACTGCAGGAGGTTAAATAAGTTGCTCAAGGATATACAGCTAATGAATAGCAAAGCTGAAGGTTGGACACAGATCTTTAATTCCAAATCTCTGGTCTTCACTGATGTACTACCTCCCTATTTGGAGAAGAAAGGAAAACACCATAATCCAAAGGAAATCAGCACTTAACAGTATTTTTTGCTCTTATTTCCATTCCAGTTCTTGAATTCTACTTGCCATAATGTCTTTCCTATTCTGTACCCTCAAATCTAATCATAGTAAGCCACAGGACCACAAAGTGATGAAGAAAATAGTCAACAGACAAAAAAAAAAAATCAAGGCACAACAGAACACAATTAACTACAAAAGGCTATATGATGACCAGGACCCAGCCGTTATCGGTGGGAAAACTTAGGGCCATTGATAAACTGACAGTGAATACGAACAAAGCTACTAAGCCTCTCTTGGGATACCATGTGAATGCTAAGGCACTGTCATCCACAAAAACAGAACTAAGTAGTATGTAGTCATATTTTCCTTTTTTCTTTTTTTTTCCCCAAATCAACATTCTACTCTTCTAAAAAAGATTTATATAGATCACCAAAAGCGAAAAACAAACAACCGTTACATCGTATAATCTAGCATCCAGTGCAATAAGCTTAGAGCAGTGTTTATCAGAACAGTCTGCACGCTAACCTCAAATGGGGATCTGTATGTCTATAGTCTGATTCAAGAGCTGAGAATAACTCACTTAGAGCATTTCTATCAATCTTGAAATGGCATTGTATTAGTCCCTACATCTTCGTGGCAACTAACTCAAGGCCCAGCTCGTGATCAGTGTGCACTGAAGAAATGAATGGTATTAGGAAAGGGACACACATTAACACCACAGAATTGAGAGACTATTTGACGTAAGCATCAGAAGTAGCTGATGGCAGACTAACGTTTAGCATTCATGTCCCTTAGCAACATTTTCTTCATTTAAACAAGCAGTTACAATTTAAATAACACTCTCCTATAACTTCAGAGGTTTTTTTTTTAAACTTTCTCTTTATACAAAAATCAGTACCTTCCTGGAATTTCAAAACTGCTTTCCTAATCATCCATTAAATTGGTACAATGTGGTTCCCCCTCTGGGCCATACGGTCTCCATTATTGCCCACACCTCAGTATTTAGTGGGAAGATGCCTGATCTTCACAACTCAGACCCAGCTTTCAGTCTTAGCTCTGCCATGAGCCTATTGTGTAACTTCTGCTATCTCTGAAATCTTGTGTCCTTCTCGAAAAATGTGGTGATGGAATTAGATGGTACAAATGACAACTCTGCTCACAAACTCTTATGAGTCTGTGAAAAATCTTGACTGTACAACTAGCCAACGCCAAGGAAAGCAGAGAGATTTGATATCATCCGTAATTCTCCTCTTTGCTCATCAGTGGGGAAGCAGTCCTCTTTTTCTGTCACCCGTTTCCCTGACTCTTCTATCCTCCCCATTGAAGGAGAGATTATTGGGTTGAGCTCAGACATCAACAAGGTATCAATCAAGATGTATGATGTAAAAGTAAATAAGTATTTAGGCAAACCTTTTCCAAACGTGTAAGTCCCTACCAGTGTAATTGCAAAGCAGATATGCTGTGGCATGTGGTGGAAGCGTGGGAAGACAGCGTTGAAGAATAAGGCAGGCTGAAAATTACACACAATTGTTAGTTGAACAGCAAACGTATTTACTCTTCCTCTGGATTATCAGGTCAGATACAGCCGGAAGGGCAAAGCAGGATCTACCATGGGCTGAAAATGTCAATGTATTCACTCAACTTCTTCTTACAGACAGCTTTGGCCCAGCACTGGCTAAGTGCCCCACTCTCTGCATGGACAGCTGGCATTGCTCAGAAGAGGTAACGAGAGAACAACGCTACAGAAATGCCAAACCTTTATATAGGCTATCTGAGAGACATTTGGAAAAACTGGAAAAGGCACTAGACTTAGATGCAGAGGACTTGGGTGTAGTTTCTATGTAGCTCAGTCACTAATTGGGTCTATGACTTTAGTTCCTAACCTCTTTGGACCCCAGGGACCCTTCCTATCTGTACACTAAAGATTAGATATCCACTACCATTCCCTCTAACTCTCATGTTTCCATGATTCCCCCACAAGTCCACAAGTTCAAGGAGCTGAGGTTTCTTACAAAAGTATGTTTTAACTCCTATGAGACAAGGGAGTATAGAGTGAGGGAAGATAGGGTTGGAATCAACACATTAAATGCCCATCTGCCTTGCACAGAGCACCAGAAAAAATAAATTAACACTAATGGTGCACTCCTTGTTCTTGGCAATGCTGCAGGTGACAAGAAAAGCTCAGCTGCATTTCAGGATCCAAATGAACTACAAAGCAGCAAGGGAGAGAAGCGCCAGGTCTAGACAAGTAAACATTGTCTCAGATAAAGCAGTGAGACGGCCAGGCGCAGTGGCTCACGCCTATAATCCCAGCACTTTGGGAGGCCGAGGCAGGCGGATCAAAGGTCAGGAGTTCAAGACCAGCCTGGCCAATATGGTGAAACCCTGTCTCAACTAAAAATACAAAAATTTGCAGGGCACAGTGGCGTGCACCTATAGTCCCAGCTACTCGGGAGGCTGAGGCAGGAGAATTGCTTAAACCCGGAGGCAGAGGTTTCAGTGAGCCAAGATCATGCCACTGCACTCCAGCCTGGGCAACAGGGCGAGACTCCCTCTCAAAAAAAAGAAAAAAAAAGAAGTGAGACAGAACAGAACAGTGACATGCCTCCACACACTGCACTTTCACTTCAGATTCAGAATGGCACTCAAAAAGGAAACAATCAACCCTGACGGGGAAACAACAGCACTGAAAGATCAGGACTCTCAGGAGAGAAGGTTAAGGAGAGAACAGAACAAATACTAAGTAACTGGCCTTTTGTTTGCCACAGTTTCTATCAGTCAAGGAAAATAACACACACGGTTGACAATAGTCAGGACAGACTACTTAAGAGCCAGAAGGTCATGGAGAGCCCCAGCTAGGAGAAATCTTAGGAACTAATTTACTTTTCTAATTTGACTATTCAAAAACTGAGATTTAGAGAAGCTGGAGAGACTTATCCAATGTAATAGATCAGCTAGAACATATCAGAGGCTGCATTTAAACCCAAATGTTCTGCCTCCAAAGAGCATCCGCAGTGGGAAAGTTTCATTAAACAATCTTATAACTCTATTGATCGCTAGGTAGTAACTAGATGGGGTAGGTAAAAGGCAATGGAATTGGGCATAGGAGTCAAAATTTCTCCGCCAAGGAAGTTTGCAACCACAATACCGAAAATTAGCACAGAAGATACCTGGCCCCAATCTTGCATTCCAGCTCACATTTGATAACAATTATTCCATGCGGCAAAGTCACCAAGAAAATGTGAATTCTCTCTGGACCTCAGTTTCTGCGGGTCTAAAATAATAAGCAACTAATGATAATCTTCACAATCTCTTCTCTGAACATTTTATGTTCTATAACATTATGGCTAGTCTGTGAAGTGTGCTGTGCTTGCAAAAATGGGCTGTTTAGCAGGTTTCTTCTAAGTCGTTTATTCTAGTAGACGGCTTTCCTGTACAAGGCCAGGACAAAACAGACAACAATAGCCTGCACCTCTTTGAGTTCAGTAAATCTACTTCTAGAAGTGAAAATCTGGATTTGTAAAGGTGACACGCTAAACACCTAATTCATAAAGATTCTGCCACTCACCCAGGAGGAAACAGTGACAACAGGAAAAACTGCCAGTATAATCTCTAATGAGAGCTAGCAATCTCCTTAATGGTTACCTAGCATCTTCTATCTCTAAACCTACCAATAACTGGGTAAATCTGCATGTTAATTGCTGCTCACTTAGCTGTGTTTCCCTGACACCTTGTATTCAAACACATAAACACTTCATTTTAGTTATCCATTTTCAAGGCTGTCATGCCCATTAGTCAGGCTATGAAATTTTGCTACCACTTGAGGATGTTCTAATTACTTTAATTTTTTAATGATTTTGTTTGTATTCTTCCGTTATTGAAAATTCATTTTGATATCTAAATAAGATTTTAAAAGCCATTTTAGTTATAACTTGAAAAAGTAAAAATTCTTAATTTTTTCTTCAATGACTGGGTCTACTATTGAGGAATGTTAAGACATATTTACATCTGACAGCATTGCTTATGGCTATGAAGCAATGTTTATTCAGACCACATAATCTGCTCAGAGTAATCACAGCAACAAGATGGAGAATCACTGATTATACAATACTTCAGCCTCTTGAACATCATATTGTTCACAAAACTGTCAACTGTGCTGCTTGTATCCTATATCAGAACTACTGTAAATTAACTTATAGCTTTGGAATTGGGTTTGGACATTACAATTTATTTATTTGCTTTTATTATCATTATTGCTATTTTGAGACAGGGTCTAACTCTGTGGCCCAAGCTGTAGTGCACTGACACCATCATGACTCACTGTAGCCTGCAACTCCTGGACTAAAGTAATTCTCCCACCTCAACCTCTCCAAAGTAGCCAGGACTATAGGTGTGCCACCATGTCTGCTATTTAAAAAAAGTTTTCTGTGTAAAGACAGGGTTTCACTATGTTGCCCAGGCTAGTATCGAATTCCTGAGCTCAAGCGGTCCTCTCACCTTGGCCTCCCAAAGTGCTGAGATTATAGGCATGAGTAACCACACCTGGCCTATAATTTAAATTAATACCACTGAATTTGTCTTGTACTGTTATTGCAAATTAAAGTTTCCAGTTTAATTGCTGATTCTCTACGTATCATCTTAACTATCTGTTAAGAAAAAGCTCAACTGGGAGCAGTGGCTCACACACATAATCCAAGCACTTTGGGAGACCTGGATCACTTGAGGCCTGGAGTTCGAGATCAGCCTGGGCAATATAACAAGATGTGTCTCTGGAAATTTTTTTTTTAATTAAAAAAAAAATTAGCTGGGCATGGTGGTTCATCCCTCTAATCCCAGCTATTCAGGAGGCTGAAGTGGAAGGATCACTTGAGACCAGGAGTTCAAGGTTACAGTGAGCCACGATCATGCCACTGCACTCCAACCTGGGCAACAGAATGAGACTCTGTCTCTAAATAAGTTTTTAAAGATCAACTTTACTCTAAAGCAAAATATAAGGATATTGCTGAATTAAAATTTTTTAAAGCATAAATAATAGAAAAATAAAGTGGTACCAGGGATATAAATTATCAACCTTCAAGGACCATGAGATACAGTTTTAGAAAACAAAGAAACCCAACTTCATGCATTATGTACTCTGAACTATAATTTTTATTTAACACCAATTCCAAGAGCCTAGAGAAATTATTTCTCAGTATTTGAAATGGTATGAAAAATAGGCAAGCTTCTTACTAGAATGTGTTATAAATTCAAATTATGTAACAGAGGCTAGTTTTGCAATTTCACATTTAATAGCAAAACAATTGGAACCATTTTCAACTAGGGACCTTTTTCTTAAGTCATTTTAGATGTTCCACTTTTATTTCAAGATTTTGAAACAGAGACAAAATTTGGTTAAGCATTAACCAATAGCAACAGAGTAAAAATGAACCAGGCTGTTTCAAATTAGTTTCAGAATCACATCAGTGGACATTTTCCCTTTTAAGTTTCTCTTGATGAGAGAACTGTTGTAGCTTCCGTATTTTTATCAATTATTGATCACTGGGTAAAAATATAAAATAAAATGCATGAAAAATGTACTTAGTTGGCCAATATTCTGGGGAAACACACACACACACACACAGACACACACTCTCTCTCTCTTTCTCTCTCTGCCTCTCTCTCTCTCTCTCTCTCTCTCTTTAGACATTTTTAAGGAAGTAGCAAAGGACCCAACATTCACCAATACAAAAGTTTAACATCCTTGAAGTGTGAAATTGTTAATGAAGACATTTCATCTAATGTGGAGCTCAAGATGAAGCTTAACCACCATCTGTGAGTTCACTTGTACATGTTTAATGACAAGCAACTCATTATAAGATAGCCCCTTCCATGACAGAAAAGTTATGACTGCTAGAAAGTTTTCTGCAGCTGAATCCTGTATTCCAATAAGCACCACTTACTGGTCCTGCCTGTGCCCTGTAGCGTCACAAAACCTTTAATACATAGCAGCCCTTTATATATTTCAGGTAAGTTGCTTGTTTCCTACTCAGTTTACATATTTATGTGTTTCAACTTTAATCAGTCCAGTTCTTCCCTTTTTTTAAAGGTAGCCTAACAACTTTATAACAACATATTAAATATAAATTGTTAAATCCCAAACCAGTAGCTTTCAAACTTTTCCTTAGCAAAATAAATGGTTTCTTCATGCCAAATCATAAACAAAATCCCAAGTATGAGTAGACAAAGCTTAAGAAAACCATTACAGGAGCATTTAAATCGTCATACTCAGGCAGAACATACTTTAATTTGGGGGAAGCTTAAAATGCATTTTTGCCCTCAGATCCTCAGTATGCTATGAGCCAGACTAGAAACCCACTGCTCTAAAATATTACAGTACTGTGAGTGAAGAAAAAACAAAACTGGTATATTCTTTATCTATATTTTCCTAGTGCTTAATACAGAATGTATCCCATCATCAGAGCTCAGCAAATGACTATTATACAAAAGAGAAAGCGAACTGAAACACATGAAAATATGAAGACTTTAGCTCTGGTTTTGAATCATTTTAATTCACATTTCAAACACTGTTCTTGAAGGCCCTTTATAATTAGGATGACCACACATCTCCAATTTATACCTGCCATTTTGGTGTAATTATTAACAGTGCCCCTTTGCAAAAGTATCCCAGTTTTGATGATAACTCATATAGTCACCTACTTAAAACACTATGATAATGAGGTTTGGGTCATTTATCCAAGTGAATCCCGAATACAGTCAAGTCCTCTCCCAGAAGTTCCATATGGCTAATGCCTTCCCATACTTTTGAGTTTATTATTGCAGTTGATAAGAGGGCACAGCAATTAGCAATGGGAAGCAGAGGAGGCTTTGGGGCTTCCCTGCTTTAGAAGCATGTGATCCTAAGAAGAAAAGAATATACTAAAATGAATTTGCAGGAGAAAAGCAAGTTACAGCAGAAATCTAGCAGAACCTATTCACTCAGCCTCTTTCTCCTGAAGCAAAAAATGTCACACACACAAAAAGGCAGAGTATTTACTTCAATTATATCTTTACCAACTGACCTCACTCCCAACAAGATTATCAGTGATTTTATAATATCTACTAGATTATAAGTACTAGAAGGACAATATGTTCCCTGATTCTTAATTCGGAGGAGAAAAAAAAATGTGTCTAAAATATATCCAAATGTATTCACTAGGGTACAGTGTATAGGTGGAAGGGATTAATAACAACTACTTCACATTTCCAAATAGGAGTTACCTAAGAGTTGAGGGAAAAATCGGAAGAATTCAGTACAGAACCAACATTTTGGAACATTTCAAGGTGGTTCTTTTATTGCCTATTAATTCCGCATGCAGTTGCCTTGTGTCTGGTGGGTTCTGTTACTGCTGTGGCCTCCCATCTAGTCTACAATCACAGTTGCCTTATAAATGCATCTCAACATCTGGTCAGGATGGTCCCTGTTGCTCATGACGCTTGTTTTGCGAGTTTCTTTTACCTATTTTGCCTGTTTATTGTCAAGACCATTTAGAATTTTTTGGTTAAAATTCAAGAATAATTGACCTGTGAGTTGTAATAACTGATTGCATGAAACGTAGGGGAAAACAACTACTTAACAACCTCTGTTTCCATTTAGGAACAAGTCTATTCAGTTTAGCATACATAAACCATTTTGCACTAATTCCCATTGCAAAATTTGTATTTGGCTGGTAAGGAGGGAAGTGGGGTCAAAATCACGCAGCAAGAGAGCAACAGGATTGAAAGTTAGCCACCGTTTTAAAGACTGAACTCGCCCCAGTCATGGTAGGCACTGCTATAAAATCGCATGTCTCCCTGTAGTACTTTCCAAGATGTTTGAAACCAAAACAGTTTAGAATACTCTCCCAGCTCAGGGTCTTCCCTCCTTATGGCATTTTTCTGATAAACAGGAATTCCCCCTTAGGGATTCCCTAAAGTAAAACTGCTGTATTCCATTCTGTTATATAATTAACTACACTGACAAGTAGAGATGTAATAGAATGTAATTGTTACTCTGGCTTCAACTTAATATCTACTACACACAAAGCCTTATGGAAGACATGCCTGAAATGTGAAAACCATAACCCTTACTGTGGTGGATATGGTGGACACCCAAACTTGCCGTATTGCAGAGGCTGTCTTGCAGGTAAGATTTGATTGCAAAAGAAATTCTGCCAAAATATATGTAATTGGCTTGATATTTGAAAGGCAAAAGTAAGATGGAAGACATGTTTCTGCTGTTTGTCCTGTTTTCTGTTAGAAGAATGGTCACACAGACATGGGATTTTTCCGCATTCACATTCTCATGTTGGGTCTTCAGCTTGGTGGCTGTCAAAAAGCAGCTGTGACAAAAAGAGTAAGTAGCTGGACTCCATGTCTCAGGGTCCAGCTACCACCATTCTGACTATGGTTTTTGATCTCTGTTTCACAAGTTTAGTGATGTGTTATTGAACTCAGTTCCATGATGGCTTCACTATTTTCCTCTTTTTCCATTGTAGAAAGTGGAATAATTTTGTGTAGTTTTGCAATTCATTTCTGGAGACAGCCTCAATCCTGCTCCATGCAGTCCTTCTAATTACTTCTCTGCAACACCTTGCATTAAGTACCTTCCACTTAAAATATCTAAAGTGCTTTGCTTCCTCTAGTGAACCCTGACTGAAACTCCCTCAAGATCCTTACAATTTAGTTGCCGATGGACAATAATAACATTTTATCAACAAGAGACAGGTTCAAATTCATCATGCAAAATTCCAAGTGTCTATGAAAAGTACCTGGATCACCTCTAGAAGAGCCTTGCACAGAGCACACCCAGCGTCACACGTCTCAGAGCCCCGAGTCCAGGGAGAAGAGGCCTGCTACAACTCCACAAGTACTGAGTGATAGGGAGGAAGCCAGGAGAAAGACGAATCTAGTGTAATCTCAGCATGCTAGCCTCAGCTCTGTCACTAACCAGCCATGTTTTCTAACAGAGGGGGATGGATGAATGAAAGTCCCTTTCTCTCCAACATTCCACACCTCCACAGATGAGTCTGTGTACTCACGAGGGAATTTACTTGGATTTAAGTCCTAACAAGATTTCCTAAATTCTCAGTTCCCTAAATCTGAAGGTCAGAACACAAAGGTCACATAACACATATGCCTGATAGTTTAAAAAGGAACAAGAATCCATGACCCCTAAATATTCTGTGGCAGCCCAGAACTAGAAAGCCTCGAGGAGAAAAATCCAAAATCGTGGTTGCCATGCTTGTTAAGAATAGCAGAAAACGAACAATGTCTTCAGGGTCTCTCTCTTCTTGGAAAATTTCTGCCTCCATGTCTGACAAGAAGGAAGAGTATTTACACATACTGGCTTCTCTTAAAGTACTCAGACCAATAGGTATAGTAAAATAAATATTAGGCAAATGTAGTAATGTTTAGATCTCTCAAGAAAAGCCACTAATTTCCTTATGTCTCAGACAAGAAAATCTTTGAAACTCATAAACGAGAAGGACGTTTTGTAGATGGAAAGAAAAACAGCAAGACCTAGTAAAATGTCTAAACCCAGTTCTGGCACCTGCTTTAGCAGTGGCTGCAGGCTTCCAGGCCCCACTGAGCCTTCATCTCCTCACCTGTAAAATGGAGACAACAATCCTGCCTGGCTTACCCCATGGGTGTTTATGCTGATCAAGTGAAATACTAAATGTAAGAGCATTTTGTAAACAGCAGAATGATATGCATATGAAGGAAGATTATTAATAAAGGAATTTCAAAGGAAAGCTATAAATGGTACTTTTAAGCCCAGGCCGCGAAAGAAAAAGTAAATATAGCAGTGATTTTACAATTTTATGATCTAGGGGAAGAAATGGTGAGCAGAATTGTGACAAACAATGGTGTCCAAAAGAGAAGAGAAACCAGCTCGTCTCTGTCATAATTGTCTCAGTTCCTGTACCACACACAACAGTGGAAAGCTTGCAGGGAGGGGCAGGAGCAGGCTGTGACTGTGGTTCACCAAGGACATGGAGTTGCAGCTCCAGGGGAAGGATGCTTCTATCTCCCTAACAGGGACCATAGTAATCTCATACTGTGGGTCCTCTACAGATCTGAAGGTGGCTCTGCGAGTGACTTCACCAGTGTCTCAGTTTTGTCTCCTGGAAGGAGCACAACTGGATAGAGTGAGGCCAAACTCCAGGTTTGCTCAGCTGGATGAACAAAAATGCAAAGGCAGACCTCGCCAACAGCTGGATTTCAGGACCCAAAGCGCATAGGCCGATTCAGACAAGATTCAGACAATGGACTCAGCTGTCTTTTTTTTTTTCTTTTTATTTATTTAGTTTTTGAGACAGAATCCCATTCTGTTGCCCAGACTAGAGTGCAGAAGCACAGTCTTGGCTCACTGCAACCTCCTCCTCCCGGGTTCAAGCAATTCTCCTGCCTCAGCCTCCTGAGTAGCCAGGATTATAGGTGACTGCCACCACGCCTGGTTAATTTTTGTATTTTTAGTAGAGATGGGGTTTCACCATGTGACTTCAGGTGATCTGCTCGCCCCGGCCTCCCAAATTGCTGGGATTACAGGCGAGAGTCACCACGCCTGGACTCAGATTTCTGAGAGACCATGAAGGGAGACTAAGCAGTAGGTCAAGCACAGCCAAAACTGCTCAGAACTCAGTGAGGCAAAGTGCCTCCATCCTCCATCTATGAGCAAGCAGCCAGGTTAGCAGACAAGCAAGAGATGAAGCAAAAGTCAAGCCCCAGACCCGTGGGCACGAAGGCACAGGAGGGGTTCTAGTTCTGAAGCAAAATCGTGACCTATTAGTCTCTACTGGGCTGGAGGTATCACAAACGGCATTGGGACAAGTGACAGATGAAATAAGTGAGATAAATTAACCCTACCTATAATTCACATAAAAAGAGACCTCAGTGGCATACAAACATACCAAACACACACACAGACCCCTTCAATAACAGGGAAATATAAATTAAAATAGACATGAAGGCCAGGCAAGGTGGCTCACACCTGTAATCTCAGCACTTTGGGAGGCTGAGGCAGGTGGATCATTAGGTCAGACATTCGAGGCCAGCCTGGCCAACATGGTGAAGCCTTGTCTCTACTAAAAATACAAAAGACGTAGTAAGGCATGGCGGTGCACACCTGTAATCCCAGCTACTCAGGAGGCTGAGGCAGGAGAATCACTTGAACCCAGGAGGCGGAGGTTGCAGTGAGCTGAGATCACACCACTGCACTCCAGCCTGGGTGACAGAGCGAGACTTCGTCTAAAAAAAAAAAAAAAAAAAAAGCCATGAAACACTTTTTCACACAGTTTGACAAAAAAAAAAAAATTGAGAGATTCATAAAATTCACCATGGGACAGGGTGTGTCAGGAAGTTAACACACAATATTACGATTCTTCTTATAAATAGACATATTCTCTATTTATGAGACATATTATATCTTGTCTATTGATGCTTTTGCACTACAAAGAGTTGAAAACCTGTGACAGAGACCATCTGGTCCACAAAGCCTAAAATATCTACTATTTGGCCCTTTACAGAAAAAGTTTGAGGACCTCAGGTGCAAACTTAAAAGTTACTGCTTTTAGTTACTACAGATAAAACAAATTTCTTTTTCGTCTGAAGCCTTTTGCTAGTTTTATTTTTTTAACATGATCATTAGTTGATTGTGTTACATGTGCATGATGTAAGATTTTCATTAACTCTGACCAATTATCCCAATGCCATGAGAATAATCCTTCCTTTTTGGAACATTTCAAGGTGGTTCTTTTATTGCCTATTAATTCCACATGCAGTTGCCTTGTGTCTGGGTGGGTTCTGTTACTGCTGTGACCTCCCGTCTAGTCCAGTACCATGGCCTCCTTCAATCAGGGTTGCCTCATAAATGTGCCTCAGCCTCTGGCCAGGATAGTCCCTGTTGCTCATGATGCTTGTTTTGCAAATTTCTTTTACCTATTTTGCCTGTTCATTATCAAGACAATTTAGAATTGTTTGGTTAAAATTCAAGAATAATTGACCTGCGAGTCGTGCTAACTGTGATTGCATGAAACGCAGGGGAAAACAACTGCTTAACAACCTCTATGTTTCCATTTAGGAATAAGGCATGTCTCCATTTATTCAATAGTCCTTCATGTGACTCAAAAATGTTCTAGAACCTTTTACAAGACACACACAAGTCTCACTAAAATGTTTCCTCTTTGATTTGCTGTGAATTGGATCCTAAAGATTGGAAAGTACTCATCTTCAAATGCAATAAAAAAAAAAAATGGAAATGAGGCCTGTGGAAACATACCTCACTTTATAAATAACCAGAGATGTGCTAATACAAAAAAAATAACATATTTAATGCTAGCATGATAGGGGAGATACTGACTCACTCACACATTCCTACTAAAGCTAAAAAAAAAAATCCTTTTCACGAAACAAGTCATCAATAGATGTGAATAACCATAAAAATATTAACCTCTGAACTGGGTACAGACATCATGTATAACATTATTGAAGAACTAAGCTATATTTATGCATAAATGTTAATCACAGCAAAATTTTAAAATAATGAAACAAGATGTGGCATAATCACTCAATGAAATATTAAAGTTATTAAAATTATAATCATTCAAGAATAGGCAGTGATATGGAAAATGGTTAATGTATGATGTCAAGAGATACGCAGCATGATGGGTAATTTATGCTAATAGCTAAAGAGTAGAAAGGAATACACAAACATGATCATGACAGATTGTACTTGTATCTGGGTAGTAGATTTATGGGTGACAATTTTACAGTCTACATGTTCTGAACTTGATATAATGTTGAAACTTTACTTGTATAAGTTTAAGAAGAGGGAATAAATTCTTAAGTGCCGTTTGTAATTTCTTTGTAATTAAAGGCAGGAAAATGAGACTCAACAATAAAAAAAGACATTTCTGAAGTCCCACAGAGCAAGTCGCAGGCAGAACTGGGATTAGAACCCAGGTCTCTAGACTTAAGACAGCATATTCTTTTATATATAGCACTTTGTATCCTTATTTTTCTAAAGGCAAACCAACTCTGGGGTCACTATAATGTCTCTGTATATTATAAATAAGCAGTTGAAAATAGTAATATTCAATTACTCTCTAAGACAACAACTGCTTTGAAAAACCTACAAAATGCTTTGATGTGCTGCAGTTTGAATTAAACTTCTTTTCTGAATACGGCTATTCAACAGAGTAGTGGGCATCAAAGCATGGCCTTCCTCACAATCAAATGCTCAGTTAAACATTCATTTAATATAAAGGTAAAACTGGCTTTGGATGTTTACTTTAGAACCTAAGAAGTCTCAACTTGCATTATTATCACTCAGGGGAAAATTCATACAACATTCAGAAGCTAGTAAGAAGTATTGCCTTGACTTTTCTCACTGCAGTCTGACAACTGATTTGGGCAAAAGAGGTTTATATACCTGCATACACAATGGATAACCACAATTAGTTTCTAATATTCTGTAATGCCTAAAGATAATATTGGGAGCTCACATCTATTCCAACATAACGTGAATTTTGAGGGGTTGTAATTAGGTCCCAATGGAGGTAATATTTAGAAAGGAATAAGGTAAAAGAAATCATTTAATAAAAGACAGTCAAGAATATATGGTTAATAAGGCAGAGAGATTATGCATGTGTGTGCACGTGTGTGTGAGTGTGCATGTGCAAGCTATGATTTAAGTGCTGTCTATTGAAGGTATGCTTTCCAAGAGACTGAGCAACCATTTCCAGCAATTGGTGAGATTATTTTCCTGATAACGCTGCAGAACTTTCTTCCTAATTCCTTGGGTTTTCTCAATGTTGAAATACACATCAATCATTTCTCATACCTTTTTTTGTTCACCTATTGAAAAAAAAATAAATCCTTCATTCCCTTGTGATATTATTCAAATCATGATAAAATTAAAATGGTGGGATTAGGAGTCAGAGTGAGGCACAAGTCAGGTAAAATTTGAAATACAAAAGAATTATCTCAGCAGAGATAATTTTGGGGTTAAATGCATAAAGAAAGAAAAGTGTATTAGCAACTTCATGAGAGCCCCCACTCAGGTTAATCTTTTCTTCTCACGTATTCCTAATGCATACTTTATTGGAAAGGTCTCAGCCCAGCTAGCGTTAGAATCTTCCTGTTAAAACATCTATATCTTCTACCAGATGCACAAACAGCTCCTCAGGACAGAAACTACACCTTTATCATCTTTTCCAGTCATAAAGCATCTTCAACGCCTGGTAAAGAGTTAGATTAAACACTTGCTTCTTTGTAGGGTGAAACAGTGAAGTCTGCAAAGATATGCAGCTAATTTTATTTTATTTTAGATGGCTTTCTATACACAAGTATGGAAAACTAAGTACAGTCCTCATTTTCTTATTTGTTTGTGACATTTTAATAGTGTCTGTAGCTTATGTACATTCAGAAAGCACAGCAAGTCTTTCCACTTTGTGGCCGTACTTAGTCCAGTAAACCCTCAGGGTCCATCCACCACCAGCAAGGGCCCTTCCCCTCTCAGCTCTGCCATGAGGAAGGAACACTGAACCCTCTCTTCCCCTCCACCCCTGCACGCTTACTCAATCATCCAACAAGCCCTGTGTAAATACAAACAGAACCGAAATATCTGCCTTAAAAGAGATTTTGTAAAGGTTATAAGTATCTCTAGTCCAAGCTAAAAAGTGAAATGTTAAATAAAGAAGCTACAGCTAATGCACTATGGGAAGGTGAGGAGTTCATGGGAAAGAAATCACTTCTTACTTGAGATGGACAGATGGAAAGAAATCAGGGAGTTATATTTCAGCGAGGCCATAAAGGATGTACTATATAAAATAAGTAAGCAACTAGACCCCTAAAGAAAGCAGGGGTAGGTGTGCATGGACATCCCAGGGAGAGGCAAAGTCTTGGCAAGAAAGGCTGGGTACTGGTCTGTATCCTTTGATTACTCCAACGCCATCTCATTTGACCCACAGGATAAACATAGCAGAGGAGAGCAGCAAGATGTATGATGTAGGGCATGCCTCTATCTCTCTGGCCCTTCAAATGCATTATAGAAAGGACGCTGGGGCTTCTGAATTATTTTATTTGAAATACCTAGACAACTGAAGATGGTCTGAGCCCCTTAGTAAATACCTAGATCATCAGGGTTGTCCATCTGCCAAGTGATATTGTGCCTATTATAAGCCATATATATATAAGTACATGTGTATATATATATATATATATGTATATATATACACCACATATATGTACATGTGTGTATATATATGTATATGTCTATAAGCCACATATATATATATATATATATATATATGTGTGTGTGTGTTGTGTACATATCTATGGAGATCTATACATACATACATACACACACACACACACACACATGCACATACATATACTACCATAACTAAAACGGCAAACAGACTTGAAAAAAAATATTTGGAACACATTGGTCAGGCAGAGAGTTAATAAATATTTTAGATCCCAAATAAAGAGAGAAGGCATAAACTCAGTAAATCAAATGGGCAAGGGCACAAACTTATAGTTCAGAAAACAACACATAAACTTAGTCAAAGGCACATGGAACAAAATATTTCTAATGGTCAGAGATTATGAGAATTGAAACAATGGAGTACCATTCTGAACATGTTGGCTATTCCATTAGCAAGAACTAAACATAAAATAAACCACAGTTATCTCTTTCCAAGGAGAGAAACGTGTAAAACAAATGTGGTCTGATAAATGAGAACATTTGCTGCTGCTGATGTAAACGATGAACTCTCTTTGGAAATGACATGCTGGTAATTATTTCAAGAGCCAAAATGTAAATGCTATTTGACCCAAACATCCCACTCTTGAGATTCTGTCTTAAGTATAAATCTAGTGAAAATAAAAGAATAATGATATACAATAAATTCTAAAGTAAACTGGAATATGTAGCAACATTGAAATTTAAAAATAACGTTAAGTGAAACAAGTAAATTATTCTGTACATATTATAATTGGAACATTGTCAAAATATATTCATAGTTGAGCAATGGCTGGCTGAAAGGCAAGAAGGAAAAGTGAGGAGAGGTCCAGAAACAGAGAATCTGAACAGTGTTCTTATTCACTCGTTTTGAAATTCTTTTGAAAAATTACATAATTGTCATTTTAATATTACGATTTTTATGTAATTGAAAGTACTGAAGGAACTGTAAATACATCCATATATAGTATACATCTTTTCGATGAAATGTGTTCCTATCTGTGGCATACCATGCAGAGCAAGAAAGACGAAAGCAGAGAAAACTGAGAACGATAATAACAACAGCAGAAATCAATTAAAATTAATTATACACGTCCATAGTGTCTTCATTCAGCACAGTGAAAGAAATATACAAAATTTTCCACTAATACACAGCAAAAAGAGTCTACGCCTGGTGTCATTCCTGATTATGTCTAGGAACAAATGTACCACAACAGGATAAAAAAGAGAAGCCAATTTGAGCTAGAATGAAATGGAATGGGACGCAAAAATAGAATCCTTATGAATTTTTAATATGTAACCAATGTCAGTAATTTCATCCTAAAATCTTAAAAAAATAATAAAGGCAAAAAGTTGAGGCTAAACACCAGTATGCCTTAGTGCAAAGTACTGAATAGGCATTGTTCATAAACCAGCACCCAGGTTGACTTGAACCAAATGTAAGAGTAACCCTCTCTTGGCCTTAGTTTTCTATGAGGCAGTTGGATCCTATGTCCCTACAGAGCTTTAAGAGTCTGCAGACACACTAAGGTTATCATCACTGGGACAGAGTAAGAACATCAGGAGACATCCACCTTAGATGGTGGAAGGAGGTCACAGGTTACAGAGGATAAGACACAAGAAAGGGAACCAGGAGAGTCAAAGAATGAGCTCTTTAAGGAGACATTAACATCCCACTAATTTCTAGGAAAACAAGATTTTTCAAAAAAAAAAATCTGTAACAAAACAAAAAACAGTAGGAAAAAGGTGAAGAAATGAATCCATAATTAGCCTGTTCATTTGTATGTCAATACACATAGCACTGTTTTAGGTACGGAGGATAGTTAAAAAGAAAAGTGTCCAAAGGAGTTTAAAATCCAAAGGAGTTTAGAGTTGACCCAGAGAGTGGGAAAAAACAAACAAGCATCATAATTTACTACATGTAAATGTAGACAAAAGTATTAGTTTGGTTTTAAAAGACTCTTTTTAAAGAGCTTTCACATCCATTATTCATAGTCAAAAAGTGAACACCAATTCTGTGAGATAGGGCAGACATTATTATTAACCTCATTTTATTAACTTAGAATTTGATGTTGAAAAAAAATCAATCAATGAATCACACAAAGAGCAAATAACAAAGCCTAGATTCAATGCACAGGCCTACTGATCTCTAGACCAATATGATTTCCACTGTACTGTGTCCTTTTCCTTCCAGCTTTAGTAAATGCAGGAGACCTGGGCAAACACACAATTAAGTGACAAAAGTAGACTTACAGGAGTTCAGAGACCAGTGTCTATGGCCTATATTAGGAATGATTAAAAGGGAGTATCTGGGCAAATGGGATATGAACTGGGTGCCAAACTGTAGAAGGAATGGAGAAAGCAGGGCTTGTTTTTCTCTATCTTCAAACGTTGGCTGAGCATGGTGGCTTATGCCTGTAATCCCACCGTTTGGGGAGGCTGAAGCAGGAGGACCACTTGAGCTCAGGAATTGGAGACCAGCCTGAGCAGCACAGCAAGACACCTGTCTCTACAAAAAAAAATAAAAATAGCTGATGTGTTGGGTCACACCTATAGTCCCAGCTACTCTGGAGGCTGAGGTGAGAGGATAGCTTGAGGGCAAAACCTGGGCAATAGAGCAAGACTCTGTTTCATATATATATATATATATATATATATATTTGTGTGTGTGTGTGTGCATATATATATATGCACACACACACACACACACACACACACACACACACACACACACACACACACAGACAGTTCCTTAGTCTTGGTCTTCCTTCTAAACTCCAGCTTTAACTATAAGGTAATTCGTTTGCAGAGCTCTACAAAGTGAAAACCTCAAACAACTTTCATCCTAACCCCTGATATAAAAGTGAAGCTTCCTTCAGTATTTATTTCATATTTCAATGAATGACACAATCCAGGCCCCCACATCAGAAAGTGGGTGCCTACTCCTTTGTGCCAGCATAAAGCACTGGTTTCAGGTGATTTGCTTCCCCCAACCTTGTTTCATGTGTGGCATTTCCATTGAGAACCTTCTAGGGTACAGAGATGTTGGCCACAGAGGAGCCAGACAGTCCATTTTAGTAACATGAAATCATGCAGTTACCAATAATTCAACCTAATCCAATCATTCCAGTGAGGCAAATGCTCAGTAATGCTTGCTGAAAAAAGAAAAGAAAAAGAGGAAGAAATGAGAGCAGAAGAGGAAAGGAGAGAAGAGGATAAGGAGAAAAGAGAAAAGATGAAAATCAATGGCAGAAGCGAAGGTCAAAAGGAGCATTTTTAATTAAATTTAGAAATTACGTGTTAAAGCCTCATAATCTGACCTTGGGCCTGTATGCTTAGTGTCACATGTTAACAGCTACATGTCTTTAATCAGAGGACCACCTTAGACACGTTTCATTTCTTTCTGAGTCTCTACTACCCATTTATTAAAGGAGAGTCAATCCACTCTAGAGTCTATAAAAGGCAAACTACAGTAGTGGAAAGCGAGCATGGAGGTTGAAAATGCAGAAGAATGAAGACCATAGGCTCTGGGGTCAGAGTGCAGCGTCTGAATCTATGTTCTGTCACCTACTAGCTCTGTGAACTTGGGCAAGTCAGCTTAACTGCTACATGATTCAGTTTCCTAATCCATGAAAATGAGCTGTAAAGATGCAATGAGATAACACAAGTATTGTACATGGCATAGTGTAAAAACTCAATAAAAGTTCAATATTGTTGGTAGATAAATGATTCTTCACCCTTCCAGGATGCAATCCATCTGAGAATTTTATGAGGAGAAAAATATACCTCCACATGATTGAGGATAATTTTGCAAACAATTTCAGGAGGTTCATGGACCACTAAGCCTTAATTTAATAACCTTTGAACCACATAATTTCTAAAATCCTTCCTCTTGCAAAAGCCTGTGACATGAGTAGCTCAGAAATAAGCATCGAGGGGTTTCTCTTGGCTACAAAAGATGCAAATGCAGGCCATCTACCCATGGGATACCTTTGTCTTCCATTTGATTGGCAGGAATCTGTCAAATAAACATAAAGGATGTACTGAAGTCCATGAGTCCAAAGGAAACCAAAACGAGGATAGACTCAGTATCTAAAATGACAGGTCAGAGTCCTGCAGAAGCAAACAAGTGGCCCAGAATAGGGCCTGCTTTCTCATAATATGATAAAAATATACATAGTAGGCTTTGCCACGAAAATGCTGCCTCATGCCAAGTGCCCAAAGAACATTTATAACTATAATCTATCAAGTTTAAGTTTTGACCATGCCTCTAGTAGTTTAAAAAATAATTATAACAGAAAGCAAATCATCTGTGCTTTTTCTACTTGCTCCAGCTAACAAACATAAAAAGTAAGAGGCAGTGGAATAGGATGGAAAAGTACGTGGGAGTCAGGTGTTCATGATTTCACACCTGGTCCTTCACTACCAACCAGGGTGAACTTACAGCTTCAACAATTTTTCTCATTATGGAGAAGAAAAATATGCCCGTCATGTCATACCACTTCCCTCTCAAAAATATGTGCACCCCAGAAAAAGTCCAAGCATTCACAATCTTCGTGATCTGCTCCAAAGTTATATTTCTAACTTCAATTCCTGTAACATTCCCCATAGGCCCTACTCGGCAGACCTAATAGTTTACTTTCAACCTTTCCAACGTACATCATAGTTTCCTACAAAGGTTAATCTCTTAGCTCTCCCTAATGCATCATTTTGGGCTGAACTTGCTTCTACCCTCCCCTAATCAGAAGCCTACTATCATGCTGCAACACAGATGAATCTTGAACACATTATGCTAACTGAAAGAAACAAAGTCACAAAAAAACACATATTATATGATTCCATTTATGTAAAATGTCCAAAATGCGCAACTTCGCAGATTATAAAGTAGATTCGTGGTTGCTTAGTACTGGATGCAAGAGGTTTGGGACAAACAAGAAGTGACCTCTATGTTTTTTTGTTTTTTGTTTTTGTTTTTGTTTGAGGCAATGGACATATTCTTAAATTGATTTTGGTAATGGTCATGTAACTCTATGAATATACTAAAGACTACTAAATTCTTTAGCTAATTAAATTATATCTTAATAAAGATAATCATTAAGGAAGAAAACCTGTCCATCCAACTAGTCTCTTTGAATGTCGTATGAATTTATTATCCCCATCCTATCAGAGTTAAAGGATTTCAAACAAGTCCCCTCAGAATATCATTTGCATCTCTGATTAACATATTTCACTGTGGCTGGCAATTTAATTAATTTTGGTTAGTCCTGTGTCTGCCTCACCAATCAAACTATGAGTGCTTTCAAATGAAACCAAACTTGTGTCTTATGTTTCCACACCAAGATCTCTGCTAATCAGTTCCTTTTGAGCAAATTACGAAAAATAAATGAACCTCATCTTTAGCTGGCTAGTGGGGAGGGCAGGATTTCAGCCCCTCTTGCTCTCCTGCCCTCAAGCAATGATCAACTTGAGCAGCTACAAGCAGTGGCCCTGCCTACATCCTTCCCTTCTCACCTCCAACAGTCCAATAAAGTAATTAGCACATGGAACTCAATAAACAAATAAATACACGTGGAATGAAAATGATAGTTCTGAAAACATTTCTTACAAGACACTCCCAGATTCCAGCAGGAAGCTCAAGGCTTTGTATTTTGGATTTTTTTTTAACCAATTGTTTATTTTCATATTATTTAACAGTGACACGAAGTGTTTTTTCCTACTAGTTGGATTCAAGGAGCCTTTGTGTACATATGAAATATAGTGATTTATTTTAACAAATCTACGTAGTAAGGAAAAACATAAATTTTTCTTATATTAATTTGTAATTACTAAAAAGGGTCATGATACTACTAAAACTTACCATTTATAGAGGGGGACAAAAAAGAAGACACCGAGAGGAGTTTTTCTGTCAAGACAATTTTTAAAAAGTTTTTTTCTGTTGGGGGGATCTAGGGGAGGTACAGCGAGGGGCGGGGAGTTGGGGAGGGATAACATGGGGAGAAATGCCAGATATAGGTGATGGGGAGGAAGGCAGCAAACCACACTGCCATGTATGTACCTATGCAACAATCTTGCATGTTATTCACACGTACCCCAAAACCTAAAATGCAATAAAATCTTTTTTCAAAAAAAGTTTTTTCCCCCTTCAACTTCTACAACACTTGGGTTGGGCACAGAAGACTTTCTACCTTCTATGAGAAGTACCTCTGTCTAAGCCCACTCTCCCATGCCTATTATCAACAGGCTAACCCCACATCCTTGGGAAAACATACCTCTCCACACAAAGTAGGCCAGAGTATAACCCTGTGTAACACTCCCACAACTGGCCAGGCATGATGGCTCACACCTGTAATCCCAACACTTTGGGAGGCCAAGGTGGACAAACCACTTGAGGTCAGGAGTTCGAAGCCAGCCTGACCAACATGGCAAAACCCCATCCCTACTAAAAATACAAAAAGAATTAGCGAGGTGTCATGGCACATGCCTGCAATCCCAGCTACTCAGGAGGCTGAGGCAGGAGAATCACTTGAACCCAGGAAGCAGAGGTTGTGGTGAGCTGAGATCCTGCCGTTGCACTCCAGCCTGGGTGATAGAGTCATATGTCTCAAATATATACTCCCAAAACACTCAGCCTTTCCTCTGTGGCACCTATCACAACTATAATTACATCATCATTTATAAAATTATTAATGTGATGTTTTTCTTCCCTAGACAAGAAACCCTGTGATGTAAAGGCTTGTTCCTGCCAGGTGCCCACAGTTCCAATGACTTGCCTAATACCTGGTCATGGTGGGCATCAAAGATTACTTGACTAAATTAACAAATCTCCCCTCTTCAGAGTATTCAGTTTTTGAAAGCAAGAACTGTGACTAATTCATTTTAGTATCCCTTATTTTGTCTGGTTCAGTGTAGTTAACATCTGATAATTCATATACAAATGAATGTAGATAATTCTTATATAAATGAATGAATGAATGACCCCCATAGTGGGTCATTTAATAGGGATTGGACAGGCTATTCATAATAGGTTAATGGTAAAATAAGTATATTGAGTGTGTTAATAGTTACCAGTAACCCTCCAAGAAACCTGGTCCCAATAAGAGCTCTTGGAACAGCATCACACAGAGAAGGAAGGCAAAGTCAGAAATTGAATATGTTTGTGGTATAAGATTTATGTCAGTTTCTTTGGGCTCCAAGAGTTAATTTTCTTCCAATTGCAATGGGCATGACTCTTTCCCATATGCGAATGGTCTACAAATTTTGTATTGTATATAAGCAGAGCCCAAGAAAAGCAAGTTTTCAGAAAAACAAAATAAAACAAAGGCAAAGCAAAACAAAGCTGAAACAGCCAGGAGACACCGGTAGAGTTATACAGGCATGAGAAAAATCAGGGTCCATCTGCCATGTAGAAAACGAAAGGGCCACAACCTGAAACAGGTTTCCCCTGTCAAAAGACTTGTCCAGATTCACACCACAGTGACCTCCTCAAATGGCTTTCCCATGTGGGGCAACATGAAAAAAAAAAAAAACACTCTGCCAATGCCAACCCAGGCTTCCTTGAGAGAGCCTCAAAGGATCTATAGGATGGACAGAAAACAAATTGCATATACTGTGAGACACGAGCCTGCATCATATCTTGCACAAAACACTGGCAATATACATTGCAGTACAGAAAAGCTATAATCAAGATGCTGGAAATCTAATTGTGGAGTTAAATGATAACAACAACCAAAAACCTAAAGAGCTGAGTGATGATCACGATGTTGATTAGATGAGGACGCTGACAACGTCACACACCTGGAGTCGCTACGGAGTTACCCACATCTATCTTGCTGCCATCATTCCAGGGCACAAGAGCAAGGTGTGAACTCCAGCCCCGCCACCTGTAGGCTGTGCAGCATTCAGGAACTGGCATGAGCTCTCTGCAGTTGTGTGTGTCCTTAGCAACAGAATGAAAATAATAATTGTGCTCAGTTAAATGTGGGCTCTGATTAATAATCAGTGACTTGGCCTATGGGGCCAATGACTGCCCGGCAGAATCACAAATGACAGAAGAACCATTCTATCCAACCTGAGTCTTAGTGATTCTTTTACAAAGAGTGAAATTCAGGCCGAGGGAAGGGAAAGGACATACCCAAGAATGCAGAGTAAATCGCCAGCTAATCACGGTGAGCTGCCAGGCCTGCTGATTCACAGTGCCGAGCACTGGTCATCATCAACACACCAGAGTTGCTGTCAGAATTAAGTGAGCTTATAGCTGTCAAGTGCTCTAAACAGTACCTGGCTCAAAAGCAGCAGTGTGTGTTTGCTATTACTACTGACAATAATAATGCCTTACACATATGTGTGAGGTGCTTTGTAGTTTATAAAGCCTTTTCATATCTATTACCTCATTTAATCCTCACAACAAACCCAGGAGGTTGACAAGATAAGAATCATGTCTCCTGAAGCTCAAATGAAAAGACCGGGCCACAGGTGGTTCCAAACGATTGTTTAATTTCCCCAGAATCTCACTACTAGTTGGCAGAGAGGTGTAGCTTAGAACCCATATCTTCCATTACTAAGCTTAATGTACTTCCCTTTACATGATGTTCTCCACAGATAGCATCTTCTTAATGGAGAATTTAAAAAACAAACCTTTCCTGTGATCCCTAACCTATCAAATTCTTCTACCTAAAGCAAGAAACTCAGAGGCATGAGAACTGTCTTGCTACCACTAGGTTAAAACTAGCAGAAGAAAGATCTACCTTGGATCTGGCCTTCCTTTTCTGCCTATGGAGTGAGATAATCCCCCAGGTTTAGACATGGGCAATGGAGAAAGAAGAAAGAAGCTGTCCATGGGGTAGGAGGAGAGAATCACATGATGATTTATAACTAGGCAATATCCCTCAAGTACTTGGAGATGAGCTAGTTCGTCTCATCGTGATAACTATAAACACCATCTTGATGCAGTGAATCTGCCTGCCTGAAATAAGACAAAGAAATAAAATGTGGTACATAAACCTCTCTTTCACACACACCTCTTCCTTTAAGGTAAACCAGTTTTCAAAGTGAATAGTATAAAAGAACTGACCTGAGGTAGGTGAAGTTCTTTAGAAAAGAAGGCATTCAAGGTCCTATAGAGGGTCTTCTCACCTTGAGCATAAAAGGGTCCCTAATCATGACTCTCATCCATGTTCTCTCTCTGTCCTTCTCTCTCTCTCTCTCTCTCTCTCTCTGTGCAATTGTGTGTGTGTGTGTGTGTGTGTGTGTGTTTGTAGTATAAAAGTTATAACCAAAAGAAACAGTCAACCCCTTTCTTTTTAACAGAGTGTACAAATAAAAGAGTCATTGAGCAGGTAACTGACAGGTAAGTAAAAGACATGGACTTTAGTTCTGATTTTGTCAGTAACTAATAAAAAGACTTGGAAAGATTACTAAAGTATTTTTGCCCTCTATTTTCTCGTCTGTCAAAGGTGGGCTTGGACAAGATCTCCAAGGACCCTTCCAACTTAATGAAAAGCTAATATCCTAAAGAAGAAGGGGGGAAAAAAGCCATGATGGTCAAGCCAACTGTTTCTGAAAAGTTAAAAAAGAGTGTTGGTTCTTCCACAAGCCCTGGTTTTGAATGTAAAAAGTATGTCACAGTTTAAAATCACCCATATTTGTGCCTTTGACGGTGAAAAAGTGTACCACCAGAAGCCAACAAAGTTTTGCTTAAAAACAAGCTATTTTCAGGAACAACTCTCTGAGTTAAAGCGCTAATTCACAAAATTGGTTTGGCTGGTATAACACTGTCTTCTTTCTGCAATTATTAGGCTCTGAAAGGTTTTTATTTCCCCCTCCTAACAACATTTCATTTCAAAACTGTTTGATCCTTAAATAAACCTGTAATTTCTCCTGTGGAGAAGGGAGGGCAGCCGGAGGTCTACAGTTCAGCCCAAATGACTTTATATTTCACAGAAGATTATTACAAGATGACAGATGTGAACCTTAAGAATTTTAACAATAAACTCAATCTATCCAAAGAATGTTCCACTGAACACAAGTCTGGGAAATCGTCCACAAAATGGTTCCATTATAAAATAAATCGAACGAAACCTGAATTTAACATAACAGAAAAGAAAGTTGTGATTGTTTGCTTTTGCCTGTTGGACTTTGCTCAGAGTTAAACGTGTTGAGAATGCATGGAGAAGCTCGACAGGGGTAGAGATAATAGCAAGAGTCCCACAGTGATCTGACCATCTATGAACCTAGTATTTCATGGAGCACATTCTAGGAAAAGCTGCCATGAATATGACAACTGACTACAACAAGGACGTAACTTTAGACTTGACAGGATGCTTATTCCTGAACTTTAAGTTCTACAATCCAATTAGGAACTTGTACATTTAAATCTATTTTTATTGACACCTATTTATATATTAACTAGTATGCTAAATGCTATTTTTATCTACACCAGATGTATCTATTAACTAGTATGTTTAACTCTATGTTTATCTATATCAGATGTATTTGATAATAGATGTGAAAACAGCCAACTAAAATCTTTGACAGTCAAAGTGATTTCTACTTCTTGAGATTTTCTTGGAATGTAGAAGCAGCCCTACTCCATTAGGACTGGGTTCTCCCTCTGCTACAAACACACCCTGTGATAACAGGCCATGATAAGGGGAACTTTCTCTCCTGTATTTCTTTTTTTTTTCCCTAACTATTCATAGGCTCAACTAAGAATCAATTTTCTATAATGCAGCAAAACAATGAGAAGACATCAGGCATGGCCCTAACAACGGAATGAGAACTGATACTGTCCCCATGTAACTGAAAGACTCTGCAGCACAGGTCAGTATTTGTCTCAGGGTCTCAGCTTTCTCACACATGGGAGGTAAACATATGCCACGCTTTCACAGCTCATGATTCTCTGATTTGGGCAGTGGCTCATTGTTGTCTCTGAAGACAATTCCAAGGTGGAGTTACACTAGCAAATGACAAAATAGGAGTTTCCAGCACTCATTCCGTCTCAGAAACATCTCAACAAATGGCCACACATCAAAATACCTTCACATCCATTAAGGAATTTGGGTGAGGGAGTGCAACACCCGGGTGGAGCGCAGAACTAAGAAATGATGCCTCGAGGAAGGCAGGAAGGACAGTTTAACATGACCTGCGCAACCCCCTGCACGCCGCTGAGATAACCTCCAGGTAAGAGAAAGAGAATGTCCTTCACCGTGGACCCCAGCAACAGACTCCTCCCTAAAGCAAAATCAGCATCTCAGAGAGACACCTGCACTCCCATGTTCACTGCTGCATTATTCATAGAATCAACCTAAATGTCCATCAGTTGAAGAGCGAATAAAGAAAATGTGGTGTATAACCATGTGGAACATTATTCAGCCTTAACAAAAAGGGAAATCCTGTCACTGATGAGAAGATGGATGAATCTGGAGGAAATTTTGCTAAAGGAAATAAGCCAGACACAGAATAGACTGTGTGACCTCCTGAGATGTGCAATCTGAAAAAGTCAAACACGTGGAAGCAGAGTAGAATGATGGTTACCAGGACCAGAAGAATGAGGACATCTTGGTTTTTGGTCAAAGGATATGAAGATTCAGTGATACAAAATGAATGATTCTGGAGATTTAATACACAGTGTGGTGGCTACAGTTAATACTGTATTGTCTACTTGAAATTTGCTAATGGAGTAAATCTTAAACGTTCTCACCACATACACCGAAAGGTAACTATGTGAGGTGATGCCTATGTTAATTAGCTTGATTATGGTAATTATTTCATAATGTAATGTACATCAAAATACGCTGTATACCTTAACAATATATAACTTTCGTTTGTCAATTGTATCTTGATAAAACTGGAAACAGATTTTCTTAACAAAAACAAAATTAACAATAACATTCAACAGAGAAGAAAGAAAAGAAAGAAAAAGAATGAAAGAAAGAAAGAAAGAAGGAAAGAAAGAAAGAAAGGGGAAAGAAAGAAAGAAAGAAAGAAAGAGGGAAAGAAAGAGGGAAAGAAAGAGGGAAAGAAGGAAAGAGGGAAAGAAAGAGGGAAAGAAAAGCAAGAAAGCCAGAAAGCCATTACCAAGATGTTTTCAGCAATGGCAGCAAATTAGGAACCAGTGTTTCCTGTGCCTGAATTCTGGTCTCAAAGAGACTGCTGCTCGAATAACTCTACCGATTGCAGGTACATGCTCTAAGATCTAGGCTAAAACTCCAGCCCTGTGATTCTACAATCATGACATGTAATGCCTGGCCAGCAACATAGACATCATGGTGCCTCATCAAGTCACTTGCTAAAAGTGACAATAAACTTAAAATCAGCTTGACACAGCAGAGAGCAGAGGCAGGACAGACGCAGTGTGGAAACGCATTCACACACCTCAGGGTTGCTGGTGGCATCCCCTCTTCTCATAATGACCTACAGGAAAAGTCTTTAAACATACAGCTCTATTGCCCAGAATATAATGCATTCCAGGAAATACTCTCCTGCTGAAACCTACCCAGATTTATTTTTAATGGCAGAGGACAAGAGTGGTTTTAATATTAGTTTCTAGGAACAGGAAGAGAGAAAAGTGAGATTTAGAGATCACCCCCCTCCCCCCCCAAAAAAGCCAGGTCAGGCACGGCAGTGCATGCCTGTAATCCCAGCACTTTGGGAGGCCGAGGCGGGCAGATCACGAGGTCAGGAGATCGAGACCATCCTGCCAGCATGGTGAAACCCCGTCTCTACTAAAAATACAAAAATTAGCTGGGCATGGTGGCACATGTCTGTAATCCCAGCTACTCAGGAGGCTGAGGCAGAAGAACTGCTTGAACCAGGGAGGTGGAGGTTGCAGTGAGCTGGGATAGTGCCACTGCGCTCCAGCCTGGAAACAGAGAAAGCCTCTGTCGCAAAAAAAAAAAAAAAAAAATTGCCCTTAAAACTCATCTGAGAGAGAGGGAAAAATGTAAATAAATAAGGAAGATTCAGTAGCCCTTTATTAGCCCTGTGATTAGTGCTCTAAAGAGAACTCTATGATTCCTCTATCGACATCCAACATTCGCTGCCTCTGTCATTCCTATTCTTCCTGCCTCTCACTCAGACAAAAGAAGAGAGCCCCCTTTGAAACACATTTATTAGAAATGACTCCAGGGCTTGCTCCTCTGTTTATTTTATATACAAGACATGCAGACTACAAAAGCCTCACTCACTTATCTACTGGTGCTGGAACTTGGGTCCCGCCTACAATAACAGGCCTCCAAATGATCTGAATGGTGGCCATAGGGTGGCAGGAAACAAACATGAAAAATAAAATGAAATGTGCAGCTCCAACACTCCACTCAGCCTGGGAAAAAGTGTTTCCCCTTTTCTGTCAGGTCAAATCCAAACTCTAACGAGCGTGCAGATTCCAGATCAAATCCCTCCTCCTCCAGAAAGTCTTTGTTTTCTCACCACTTAACTCCAATCCCAGCTAAAACTAACATCTCTCTTCTCTAATGGCTACAAATTCCTCAACTCTTATCTCTGAGTGTTTTTGCATGTCTATCTCCAATAAAACTTTTCTGTATGAATTGTCACCAGCCCCATTCTCCCAAAGTGTAGAGGCTGTATCTGGTTGAATTCAACAAATATGAATATAAAATTTGTCTACAAAAATGAATCAAGGCAGATATATAAACAAGTATCATACAAGAAAGACGCTATTAAAGATAGTAAGACAGGGATAGATAAAAGATTCCAGGACAGAAGTTAAGCAAGTCTGTGTCAGATACGAAACAAAGACCTACAAACGCAATATAATATATCGCCTGAAAAAAAATGGAGATAGCTAACATTAACTGAGCATAAACAATGAGTCATGCAGGGTCTTAAACATTTTTGGTAATAATTCTTAACCCCCAAAGTAATCCTTGAGGTAGGCACTGTCATTACCTTCATTAGGTAGAAGGATGATGAGGCGAATAAACTGCAGAGAGTCAATGTAACTTGACTAAGCAAATGGCATTGCTTTCAAACCTCAACCAAGACAGCCCAGCTACCATGCCTGACCACACTTCTGCAGAGGACTACCAACCTCCTGCCCAAAGGAACAAGGACACAGTACTTGAGCTCAGCCGAAGGAGGACATGTGCAAAGAAACCAAAGATGTAAACAGCCCCTACACCTAGGAAAATGGAAGGGTAAACTCATGCTCTAGGGATCTGAGCTGCCTTTATGGAAATATGAAGCTCCTAAAGTTTTAGAGGGAAAGACTGAAGCTACTAATCCGGCTGCAGCTTTTTCTAATTTACCTGACCTCCTCAAATTGGAACTTACTCTTTGCTAAGAGCAGTGAGGCTGAACTTCTAGTTGTACCATATTTTTTTGTGAGACACAGAAGTGTGATTCTTACCTTGACTACTAGCATTAGAAATGCTGATGCTACCTTCAGGATGAATCCGTGTGCATTTTCCTTCCAGAAAAGGTTAAAGGCCATTTAGCAAAAAAATACCAGGTGTGAAAATCAAACCTGAATGGTGAAAGATATCTTTGGCCGGTCTTAATGGCACTTAATTCTCAGATGAGGGATTCTGTGGTAAACAACCACTTGATTCTGTGCACAACATTTTTAATTTCATGCCCTGCTAATCACACAGCTGTTAAATTTCCCTTCCCATCAGTTGTAAAAAAAAAAATAATAAATATATAATCATTGTAATAATAATTTTAAAAACAGTTGGGCCTCAAACAAAATTTGAGCCCAATGAATTTTCCCATCTGGAATTAATAATGTAGTGGATGGTGAAATTGTCTGGATTTAGTTGATGTGAACTTATATTACATTGTTTTAAAGTTTCAAAATGTAAGGCTCTGAACATCAAAAGCTTCTGACATGCTGGCCACAGAACGTGGTTTTCACTGCACCCTTAGACTAACCCGGCAGCTGATACTGTGTATTCCAACAGATTTTAACAACTTATTTTTCCTCTGTGCCCTTATCTCTTCTCAGCCACAATGGGCACTATACACATAGAAGTGCTGACCAGACATGGCATTGCGGACTGAATGATTCAGAGCCTGAAGAAGAGAAAACTAGTGTGTTCATATTGTAAACACGTCAATCTAATCAATACAGGGAAATAAAAAGAGGCTATCTTTAATGCTGCAAATAAAAATGAAAGCTAAGGAGGAAAGGATGGAGGGCGATGTGAAAGTATTAGGAACAAGAGAAAGAGGAAGTCCAAAGGAGCATGGCTGAGAGTGAAGCAACGGTGCAGGAGGGAGAGGCTAATGGCCAGGAAAGAAAATTCCAGAAGGAAAGTGGCAAAAAAGATATCCAATAAAGAAAAAGACAAATGCACAAAAGGCAGTAAAATAAGCATAGTCAGATGGAGCCAGGTATCAGCATAGTATCTTCAAAGGAGATATTCTCATATTTCTACATATCTCTTTTCCCATAACCTCAGCTATAAATACTTTAAGAAATGCCTAGCATATTTAACACACTGTCCCTTTATCTGGCATGCTTCCACCGTAAATTGCATTTGCAGACATCCTTTTGGTCTTCAAAAGGAATGTTCAAATACCACCTCCTTCAGGAAGCCCCTCCTTCATACTCATGCCCACAGAAACCCTCTTCAGGTTCCCACAGCCTGCCATCTGTACCTCTCCTTTGTCACACTGTACATTTTGCTTGGTGCAAGAGCTAGTTATTTATGTGTTTATGTCCCCTATAGAATAGTGAACTGTGGGAGGAAAGGAAATACATTTAGCCATATTTTTATTCCTTGGTAGTAGACCTAGGCTTTGCAGAGTAAGCACTTGATGAATAGAAAACTTAAGAATACATGTTTTCTTAAGAATACCTAGAGGGGCTAGGCACAGTGCCTCACGCCTGTAATCCCAAAGCTTTGAGAGGCCAAGGTGGACAGATCACTTGAGGTCAGGAACTTGAGACCAGCCTGGCCAACATGCTGAAACCCTGTCTCCAGTGAAAGTACAAAAATTAGCCTGGTGTGGTGGTGGGCCCCTGTAATTCCAGCTACTCAGGAGGCTGAGGCAGGAGAATCGCTTGGACCCAGGAGGTGGACCCTTGCAGTGAGCTTAGACTGTGGCATTGCACTCCAGCCTGGGCAACAGAGTGAGATTCCGTCAAAAAAAAGAAAAGAAAAGAAAAGAAAGAGGAGAAGGGAGGGTGGGAGGGGAGGACAGGGCAGGGGAGATGGGAAGGGAGGGAGAGGAGGAGAGGGGAGAAGGGAAGGGAGAGGGGAGGGGGAGGAGAAAGGAAGGGAGGGAGGGAGGGAGGGAGGGAGGGAGGGGGAGGAAGGGAGGGAGGGGGGGGAGGAAGGAAGGGATGAAGGGAGGGAAAGGGAGGGAGGGAGGGAGGGAAAGAAGGAAGGCAGGAAGGAAACCTAGAGAATGTACCCTTTTTAGGTATTTTTGTCATTTAAAAAAACAATTTTAAAGATTTATAAATTTAAACATAGTAACACCCTATGCCCCCTATAAATGGCAACCACTACTACTATTTCATGGCTCTTTTCAAGTGCATACGAGAAGTTCAGAATATGAAAGTAATATTCAAAATCTTTATCACAGTTTATCTGAAGAAAATTATAGTATAAATATTATTCTTCAACCTAGGCACACAACTCTTGGTATGAAAATCATTTCCAGAAACCTGTAAGAGCTTTCCTAAAATCCCAGTATCCCATCAGCTCCACCCACCCTTCCATATTTCATTAAAAACAAACAGCATTTCTTTCATGCCTCATCTTTAATGACAAAGCAAATGAGTCAACTGAACAGAAACAAAGAAAACATCAACCATAATTTCCCACTAGTACCATTGTATTTGCATAGCACTTTATATACCTGCTGTCCCATTTGATCTTTTTCATGAGCTTCTGCAGTACAAGGAAATGGAATAATCACTTTAGAGACAAGGAAACTCAAGTCCATAAGATGTGATTTGTCCAAGAATACGCAGCCAGTAAGAAGTAATGGCAAGATGTGATTCAGGATTTGAGGTTTCTCATCTAGATTTTTGTTCATTTATGCAAAGCTGTCTCCCTTATCTAATAAAAGTATTTACCAGGCATAAGAAGTGGATGATGGAGACTCTAAGACTCACTTAAATAAAAAGTTGTCTAATTCAGGCCGGTGTGGTGATTCATGCCTATAATCCCAGCACTTTGGAAGGCTTCAGTGGGAGGATCACTTGGACCCTGGAGTTCAAGATCAGCCTGGACAACATAGTAAGATCCCATCTCCACAAAAAGAAAAAAAGTTATATAATTCAAACAGGGCATCATATGGATTTCACAAGAAGAAATAGAGAGGAGGGTAGGAGAAAGAAGGAAGGAAGGGAAGAAGTAAAGAAGGAGAGGAGAGAGAGAAGGAGGCAATGACGAAAGGAAAGACTTTGGACTAAGATAGCCAGTTAAATATCCTGGAAAACAGAGGTCTTGAACTATGCTTTAAAGAAGTACTAATAAACATAAGCCCACAGAATGACAGTTTCAGCATAATCTGGGATTGTAACACAAATTCTCCCACGCTCTCTTGGGCTTACTAAACCATAACTTCCAAGGGTGGGATTCCTAATTCCGACGCATGCCGGGTTTAAAAAGCATTCCTTCAAAGTTAAGGTAGGACCTGGGCAAATAGCAAGAAGGTAACAGATATGTATCAGGAGAAGGGAAAAGTGACACCAAAAATAAGGAAGCCTAGAATCCAGAAAACTAGAACCCATCAAAATATGTCAAACAAACAAGGTCCAGAATAATGGGTTGAAAAAGAGATCTTGTCTAAAAAGCTATCATAAAGTCCTATGTTATGGTGGAGACGGCTGGAATGTGGGCAGAACAGTACAACATAAGCATGTGGACTCTAGGGTAATTCAGATCAAGTTTGAGGTCTTAAGGGGAGAAAGACATATCAACCTAAAGAATAAGAGTATCCTCAGGCAACTTGAGACGAGAATTACAGGGGGTTCAGAGGCTCTTCAAGGAGAACCTCATTTACAGCCTGGAGACAGATGGGTTCAGCAGACAGTCAAATAGGGAGAGGAACATGGGAAAAGCTCAAGTTGTAAAACAACATGATCTATTCAGTACCAGCAAGGCAGTCTGGATTCACTGTCCTCACATATAGATGAAGAGATGAAAAATCCTGACTCCCTTGGGTAGTTGAAGGGATTAACTAAGGGAATTTGACATGAAAATTCTTTTTTTTTAATTGCATTTTAGGTTTTGGAGTACATGTGAAGAACATGTAAGATTGTTGCATAGGTACACACATGGCAGTGTGGTTTGCTGCCTTCCTCCCCATTACCTGTATCTGGCATTTCTCCCCATGTTATCCCTCCCCAACTCCCCACCCCCTACTGACCCCAGTGTGTGATGCTCCCCTCCCTGTGCCCATGTGTTCTCATTGTTCATCACCCGCCTATGAGAGAGAACATGTGGTGTTTGATTTTCTGTTCTTGTGTCAGTTTGCTGAGAATGAGGGTTCTCAGATTCATCCGTGTCCCTACAAAGGACATGAACTCATCGTTTTTGATGGCTGCATAGTATTCCATGGTGCATATGTGCCACATTTTCCCTGTCCAGTCTATCATCGATGGGTATTTGGGTTGGTTCCAAGTCTTTGCTATTATAAACAGTGCC